>PVKC010009935.1:0-26251 GCA_004027635.1 Crocidura indochinensis | reverse complement strand
GCTCAGAAATCACTCCTGGCAGGCTCAGGAGACCATATGGAATGCTGGGATTCGAATCACTGACCTTCTGCATGGAAGGCAAATGCCTTATCTGTGTTATCTCTGGTGCCAGGATAAGTTCTGCATAGTCATGTTTGTCTTGGTCAGTCTTTTGTAGTTAGCTATCTTGGTTTTTGTACAGATCAAAGGATGATGTGTCTTCTGATTTAGTCCTACGGTTATGTGGTAAGATGGAACAACCTGCTCTTAGATCAAGTTGTTGCTTTTACCTCGTTGTCAGGATGGGATATCAAAATTGTTGCAAGATGGTGGTAAAGTAGCATTAGCAATTTTCCAGGCTTAATTTGGTTCCTGGTGCTGTTGCAGGGAACTATGACTATTTTGGGCAATAGGGCTCAGGATTGGATGGTCACTGTCTGCTCACATGAAGTCTAAGGTGGGTCCACAATACATATGTTCAGGGTGGGAGGCACCCCTGTATTATAAAATGTATGAGTTCTTATCCCTAGTCAATAAGAGTTTACTTCTATACATAAGATTTCCCCCTTTTTTTAGTATGCCTTTATAAAAAGGAATGGTGCCATGTTATATTGCTGGTGCATTTGGGGGTAAGAAAATCAGGCTACACAATCTCTGTGCCCTGGTTTTGAACTGAGATTTTTATCCCAGGCAAGACATTTTATTATAGGTTTTTATACTAAACATAACCAAAATAGGTGAAGTTAAAGAGAAAAAGAAATATATATATATATATATATATAATAGAAGAAATAAATAAAAATAAATTTAAAACATAATTGGAGAAAGATACAGTGATATTAAGAGGCTACTTACATTTGGGAATAAGCAGACTTATAGAGATATTACATATATAAAGGAAATGTAGGTTTCCCCATGTCTTTTGTGGAGTGTGAAATTCAGTTCACATTTTCATCACACAACCTGGTTTTGTTGCGTTTGATAAATGATTTGCAGCAGAAAGGGATCAAGTAGATACAGTCCTTGCGCTGGGGGGTCCATAAGTATGCCTGTAGAATCTTAAGCATATCCAACTCATTTTCTGTTTGCTTTTCTCCATATAACTGACCATTCCCAAATACTAATTTTTTCACTGACCTATTACATCTTGGAGCTCAACTTTGTAAAATTATGAGTTGTAATATATTTCTCTGTGCATTGAATTTAAATTAAAATTCATTTTTATGGAACCATTTTCTTACTTCAAATAACAAAAATGTCTAGAAAGCTTTTATATTACTTTACTCATTCAATTAAAACATTTATATCTATTAATAGAGATATAATTCATCTTGTAAGATTACTGTGTTTTCATTTATATGGAAATGATAAATCTGGTCACAATTTATATAGTTTAAAAGGGCAGTTTTATTTATAAAACCTTAACTTAATGATCTGCATAAAATTTTAAATTAATATATCTGGTCATCTGGAATCATCTAGTTTCTTTTGTTATTCATAAATAAAATGGTTTCACCAAGGACAAATACTGCCTCAAGAAGAATTGAGCTATCCTGGGTTGAAGAGTTAGTTTATGAACTCTCTGTAGAATTTCCATTTCCAAAGGTACATTACACAAATCTCCAAGGTTCCATGCTCTCCAAGACACATTAGCAAATATCTGCAAGGTTTCCGTTTTCCTGACAGAAACAATTACAAATGCCATGCAAGAATAATTTCACACAGAGAGTTGAAGCAGCTATCAGAATTCTCTTAGGTAACAGTTGCAAATGTTTATGCTAATATTATTTAGCTTTTCACTTTCAACTTTAAAAATCAGGTTGCTGAATTCAGTGCATTGCTCTTGTTGTCAGTGTAGCTCTCCAGAAGAGAACAAACATTTTTTAAAGGTAGAAATAAGCTTATGTTCATTTCCAAAGTTTATGTTTAAAACAAAAATACTGCAGTATGTTTTCACTAAGGATCTCTTGTATTCCATATTTCATTTCAGTAATGAAGGCAAAAATTCCCATCTGGTCATTCAAATGTATGGAGTTTGATATTATATATTAAATATATATTATATAAACCTATACTTGTACACACATACACACACAAATATGACAATATGTGAGAAGGGAGGTTAGCCAATGGATGTATATTCCTAGAAATTCTGAAAAATAAATTCCCCTCAATATAAGTAGCTTTGGCTTCATTCATCACACTGTGTCTAACTTCTAAAAGAAAATAAATCTGAAATATTTTAATCTATAAAACCCTCAACAAACAGGGGCTATAGAGATAGTATGGTGGGTTAGGTGTTAACCTTTTCCTGATTTCATTTCGAACACCCCATATGACCCTTGAACAATGCTAAGAGTAATCTCTGAGTGCAGATCCAGGAATAATCCTGTGTGTAGATGGGTGTGACCAAAAAAAAAAAAAAACCTCTCAGTAATCTGTCAATTTAATATATTTTTATTTTATCAAGACTCCATGATTTATAATGTTATCCATAATTTATTTAATTAAAATTTGGGGAACTGGTGTGGTGGCACAAGGGGTAAGGCATCTGCCTTGCCTGCACTAGCCTAAGACTGACAGCTGTTCAATCCCCTGATCCCATATGGTCCCTGAAGCCAGGAGCAATTTCTGAGTGCATAGCAGGAGTAATCCCTGAGAGTCACTGGGTGTGTCCCAAAAACAAACAAACAAACAAACAAACAAAAAACAAGACTCCATGATTTAAAATATTATTCATAATTGAGTTGAAGTTTTGTTCTCATGATTTCAGGCTTGTTTTCTATAACTTAAATATTTAGAATTATATTTTTTGAATACAACTAATGTCCTGAATCTCCTTGATACCTAACTGCTGTTATTTTTCATGTCTTTCTTCTCTCTCTTTAACTCTGTTTTTTTTTTCCTTATCCCTATATGGTGACACCAAGGATAATCTGGCATCTTTAAATATAAACCACTACATTAAAAACCACATGTAAGTAATATACTGTGTTTTTTCTTCTTCTGGCTTACTCCGTGTATCATGATAATTCTATTTCCAGCTATATGGCAACAAATTGTATTATTTTATCATTCCTTCAGCTGTGTAGTATACCATTGGTTAAATACACCACATCTTCATGATTCACTCATCTGTCATTAGACACCTAGTTTGATTCCAAATCTTAGTTAATGTAAATAGTGCTGAGATAAATAATGGTGTGCACACATCACATCGTTTTGAATAAATGTTTTCTATCCCGAGGACAAATACCTAAAAGTGGGATATCTGGATCTTATGACAACTCAATTCTGTATTTACTGAGAGCCATCCATACTGTTTTCCATAAAAGCTGGACCAAACATTTACACCACCAGTGGATGTTAGTCTCTTTTGTCACCACCTCAAAGCCAACAATGATTGTCCTCAATATTTTTGATACATGCCTTTCTCATAGGTGGGAGATGATATCTCATCATTATCTTAATTTGAATTTTCTTTGTTAATTCTGCTAAATTTTTTTCATAATTCTGTTATCTTTTCATTGGTTTTCCTCAGAGCAGTTGTACTCATTCTTTCTATTTTTGATGCTTTTAATTTTTTAGAGTCTTTTTGAAGATCATGGGTTGCCTTCTAAATCCTGGAAAGCAACCCATTATCCAAAGAGTTAATTGCAAATATTTTCTCCCCAAAAGCTGTCCTTTAGTTTTTCCTGCGTTCCTTTTGCCATAAGTAAACTTTTGTTTAGTAAAGTTAAAGGTTGTTCAGTTTTGAACTACAGCCTCTGTCCATGGCAGCAGATTATGGAAGACTCCTTTGAGGTCTAGGTCTAGGCAAGATCTGGCTATGTTTTCTTTTTCTTCTAAGTATTTTGTGGATTCATATTAGAACTCAATATCTTTGAGCCACTTTGAGTTGATTTTGTGTAAGGTGTGAGGTATGGGTCAGCTTAATTTCTCAAATTGCATAACAGGTAGTTATGCAATTTTTCCAGTACCACTTCTTAAAGCTGTCTTCATTCTAATTCATGCTCTCAGATCCTTTGTCAAAATTAGCTTACACACACTCACACACACACACACACACACACACACATACAACTTAGATTGACCTTGGATATTCTATTCTGATCCTTTGGTGAGAGTCTGTCATTATTACAGTACCATGATGTTTTGACCACTATGGCTTTGTGCTATATTTTCAAGTTAGGTATTGGGACACATTCCAGTTTCTTATTTTTCAATATTGTTTTGGCTATTTGACTTAGTTTTTGATTCCACACAATCTTTATGATTGAACATTTAATTATGTGACAAAATATTAGCAAACCAAATTCAGCAGCAGATAAAAAATAGTTATATACCAGAAGTGGGATTCTTCTCAAGGGTTGCAACAATAGTATGGTTCCATATATGCAAATTAATTAAGATAATATACCACATCAGTAAAAAGAAATATAAAAATCATGTGGCCATATCAGTTGATGCAAAGAAAGTTTTTCCAAGATCTAACGCCCCTTGATGATAATATTCATGATGAATATTCTTTTTTTTATTTTTTTATTTTTTTTTGTTTTTGGGCCACACCCGATGATGCTCAGGGGTTACTCCTGGCTATGCGCTCAGAAGTTGCTCCTGGCTTGGGAAACCGGGGGATAGAACTGCAGTCCATCCTAGGCTAGCAAGGCAGGCACCTCACCTCCAGCGCCACCACCCGGCTCCCATGATGAATATTCTTATTAAAACTGGAGTCTAAGGAATATTACTCAAGATAGTAAAACTCATAGTCAATACTATTCTGATGGTGACAATCTAAAAGTATTCCTATTGGGATTGAGCACAAGGCAAGGCAAGGATACCCATCATCTCCACTCTTTTACAATATAGTATTAGAAATTCTATTAATAGGGGCCTGGGAGATAGCATGGAGGTAATGTGTTTGCCTTTCATGCAAAAGGTCATCGGTTCGAATCCCGGTGCCCAATATGGTCCCCTGTGCCTGCCAGGAGCAATTTCTGAGCATGGAGCCAGGAGTAACCCCTGAGCACTGCCGGGTGTGACCCAAAAACCAAAAAAAAAAAAAAAAAAAAAAAAAAAAAAAAAAAAAAAAAAAAAAAAAAAAGAAAGAAATCCTATTAATAGCCATCAGGCAGGAAAATAAAATCAAAGGGATTCAATTTGGAAAAAAGGAATTCAAATTATCTCTACTTGCAGATGACATGATGGTATACATTGAAGACTCTAAAGATTCCATAAGAAAGCTCCTAGATACATAAACCAACGCAGCAGAATGGCTGGCTACAAAATAAATACACAAGAAACAGTTGCATTTCTTTGTAAAAAAAAATAATTCAGAGGAGAAAGATTAAAGTATCTATCTTATTTAAATTAGTGTCCAAAAATATTAATTATCTAGGAATAAACTGTACATGGGAAGGTGTCAGATCTAAAAAGTTAAAGAAACTTAAGAATTAAATTGGAAGAAGACCTTAAGAGATGGTAAGACAGTCTCATGTATTTGAAGGATAAATATTGTCAAAAATAACCATCCTACCTAAATTATTATATAGATTCAATGCAATTTCTATCTTATTGTCAGCATTCTTTAAGGATTTATTCTCTCTTCTTTAAAAATATGAACTTATTTGATAGTTTCTTTTTTTATTTTTTATTTAAATAGTTGTAATTTACAAAATTATTTATAGTTGAGTTTTAAATATACAGTGTTTCAGGACCCATCCTACCACCAGTGTCAACCTCTCTCCACCAGTGGTCCTGGGGATAAATACCGAAAAAACAGAATTGCTGAGTCATCTGGCAGTTTTCCATAGGAGTTCTCTATAGAAACCAGGGAGCATTTCCTCCAGTGTAGGTGAGAGCTCTTTTTTCCCACAACCCAGCAAACACAAATTGTAGAACATTAATTTTAATATTTTTCTATCTTTTAATCTGTGATCTTTTGCTTAAAAAAAGGAAAATCTATAAATTTGCTGAAACAAGCCAATAGCAAATACTATAGAAGTGATTTTTTTCTCTTTTAATTTTGTCTGAGAACTTTTTTAGGTGTATCTTTATCTTCTCAAAAATTTTTCTTTTTGGGGCCCGGGAGATAGCATGGAGGTAAGGCGTTTGCCTTTCATGCAAAAAAGGTCATCGGTTCGAATCCCAGTGCCCATATGGTCCCCCGTGCCTACCAGGAGCAATTTCTGAGCATGGAGCCAGGAGTAACCCCTGAGCACTGCCGGGTGTGACCCAAAAACCAAAAAAAAAAAAAATTCTTTTTTTGCCAAGTTTCTAACTTCTAAAAGGTAAGTAAATAAATAACAGACTTGGATGATAGTCTAACTTGGAATCAATGGGAAGGAAATCCCTAAGACTGTTCCTACCTCTTTGCCCCATGAAGAACCAAATGCTTTTTTAGTTGTATTTCTGGTTGTTCAGTCCTTCATACATTCTATTTAGAATCTGCCTGCTTAAGTATTCTTTAAAACACTAAACTTAGTGAATTTCTTTTATACATAGTTGAACTGAGTTTTTCCCATTAAGTATTAAATTTTAGCACTTGTATATTTCTCCCCAATACATTATTTCAGCAGGGGAGTGAGTAGGGAGACACACCAAAAAAGGCTCAGGAATTACTTCTGACACTGTGCTCAAAGATCACCTTGTAGGTGGGCAAGGAAGTTGGAGGACTATAAAGTGATAAAATCGAACTTGGGTCATCTGTGCACACAGCAAGCACCTTAACCCTGTGCTATCTCTCCTTTATCCACTCCTTATCTTTATTTTTCCCCTCACTTACTTTGACCTTGTGCTCACTTTTTAAGAGCTGTCTACCAGACTGTCATAGTACATTTCAAATTAAGTTTAAAATGTTAAAGGCAATTTCCTTTTCACCACTGAATTCTTTATTATTCTATCAAGAGTTAAATGAAAAAATAAAATTCCGATGTGCATAGTAGGAAGGATAATGGTTTTATCTTCCAGTAGTCCCCTGCAGAACACACTTAACTGAATGCATTTGTAATATGAAGCGAAACTTCATCTGTGTTCTGCATAACTGCATCTTGGCTTTAGATGATTGCATTGTGGGATGTGGGGAGGAATTTTGAAGTGAGCAGTCTGTTTCCTGCAGATAAGTTTGTGTCCTCCTTATCAACATGAAAAGAAGTTAAAATAATAGCACCCGATAAACAAAATGCAAAATTTCAAATCCACTCTTGATTCTAGTGGTTTTCTGTCCTGGTTCAGGTTTATAATAATATTACACTGTGTGAATCTTTGCTACTTTAAGTTCAGGCAAATTTCTTAAGAAATTTGAAGGCCAAATTTAATTTTCTGTAGATTTTTAAATGTTTCCTGACTCTGGCATAAGCATATAAATACTTAGCTAGCCACTAGTGAGCTATATATTACATATAGTTGCCTAACTAATCAATGTCAGAATAGCACGTTTGAAAAAGGACTCAAAATACTTTCTAGTCCAAGATTTTGTGAAAGAAATAGCTCTGCTGTGTTTTGTTGTTAAAAATTTACATGTATGTGTGTATAGAAATGGTGCAAAGAAATAATAATAAATGAAAAGTCCAGATGGAACAGTTGTCAGACTTTTACACACTATCTCCATCTCTGTATCTTACCGAATATTGCTTATGTATTTCCTTATCTACATTCTTATCTATACCTTTCTGACACACCAGGAGTAAAAACTATTTTTCAAGAAAAACAGTAAAAGAGAAGCTATCTGAACAGAATATTGTCTCCATAGGGAAGTTCCCTTGACCTTGGTACCATGATTAATTTCCCCTTTGGATTCCCTCCTGCCTGTTCCAATTGCTGCACACCTGATTAAATGGCCAATCTTTAAGGTCTTGACTTCTGACTGAGACCAGCCCCATGGTAATCACACTCTGCCCTTCGTTTCCAGGAGGGAAAATGACAAGTTAGAACTGTTCCTTTTTCACTGTTATAGTGCTTGCCTCCTATTGGTCTTCTGCTCAGTCTTGACCTCCAAGATTTGTAGCACTCAGTTCTAAGAGCTGTAGGCCCTTTTCAACACAACCTGCTGTGTAGGCTTATAATATAGGAGCAAACATAGCAAACATTCAGAGAACTTTAAAATGATCTTTAGATAAAATTTATATCAATTTCAATCCATCTGGTGATTAGTATTATCTTTCATGAAAATCTAATTCTATTTTGAATAGTGTCTTCTTCAATATTAAGTATAATGGTAAGGTTTTTCTAATTGTGACATATGCAGGGTTTAACAGCCACAATGTATGAATACTTATCATTTTTGTAAGCATCCTGTTGTACACATTAGGATGTGTAATTTTATGGATAATATTGATATGTAGACATACCTTTCATGGGCTGCTATTCTAAGGAAAGCAGATGACTATAAGTTGTATAGAAAACATGAGTAACAAGCAAGTTTTCAAGACCTCAAGGTCACAGTGTAGGCTACTGGGAACATCATGAAATTCCTGTGAACTAGCACAGATATAACCCTGGGAGAAAAGAACTTTATGATGAAATGAAAGGATCTTTATCACAGACGAGCTACTCAACTATGATGGCCACTCATTCTAAAGAAAAGGCTTAGCAAGGAATACAACTTTCTGAATTGGTCAAAGAACATGCAAATTTTAAAATCAAAGCCACACAAGCTCTATTACATGAGAAATCAAATATATCTGTCAAATTATTCCATTAAAATTGCAGAAATCCATAAGTACATATCTCAGTAATGTCAGTCTCAAAGCTTCCCCTAGACTCTGACAAGAAACAAATAGGATAGTCTAGTGACTTCTTATCAATAGTACTTTGAGAGTTTGTGAACCATAGACATGAGGCAAGATGGATAATCATCAAACGACAGTGTCATAAAAAGAAAATATGAATTCCTGTCATCTTAGTTTTGACACTTGGAATCTAAGAATAATAAAGGGTTCTAAGTTAAGGGAAATAGAAATTACTTATATAACTGTTCTAAACACACATATTTTTTCATATCACATCATAAAACTCAAATTGTTTACAATTTTGCTTAGACCAAAAGCCTAAGCATAACTTTCAAGAGCATATCCTCATGATATCTTAATGACCTCTTCACCTCCATTCGTTTTTCTCTTCCCACAGCCATTCAACTTTACACACCTCTATGGCTTCTCTCAACATCTCACTCTTCACTGAAGAAATCTTTAAAAATAAGACATTTTGAGGTAGGACAAATAGTACAGTAGTTAAAGTACTTGCCTTTTCCATTACTATGCCTGGTTTGACCTGAATCCCCTAAATCCCTCCAGGAATGATCTCTGACCACAGAACCAGGAATAAGTCCTGAGCACTACCAATATGCTCCCACTCCCATAAAATAAAACAAAACTAAACAAAATTAAACAATACAACCACCCTACCCACTGTCTCCTAATTTTTTTTATCATGCCTGTTTTAGTCTTAAAGTTACTACTTTAATTCCATAAAACAGAATTATTGGTATATTCGAGGAATGTTCATTTTATGAGGCTGTATAAGTATCTGATTAGGCTTATTTGGGGAAGAATTTACTATATTTACCTCGTATGTCCTTTTTAGGAAATTAAATTTAAAAAATGGTTTGGATCTTGGGCCCAGAGAGATAGCACAGTGGATCTAAGATGTTAAAACATCGTGATTTCTGGAAATAAGATTATTCCTAAATATAATGTTATTTTATTGAAAAAAATGAGTGCATGCATTCAAACTATTTCAGAAAGTATGCCACTCAAGCTGGTATCCTAGCTGAGGAAGACAATGTCAAAGCATTTCAATGTTTCTGCCTCTTATGATCCGGATTCTTGTCAGTGAAAGCTTGAAATCACCACTCCCGGGTCATTATTAGTAAGGTGACAGATGAAATAAATGAGGAAAAGCAGTCTTAAAGATAGATCGTAATATAAAATAACAAAATAGTTACAAAAATCATAAGTAATTCTTTCATAGCTCTGTCCATATATTGTCAATATAAGTGAGACATTAGTATTCTAACGAAAATGTTCAGTGTTAGATACATGGATAGTGCCCTGTATATATTACACCAGGAGTAATAGATGCAATTGGCATCTATTGGCAATTGCAACTAAATGCAACCTGTGTAATAATGTCATGGAATAGTCAGCACTAGGAGAGAGAGAGAGAGATACTTAGACATTAATTCTATTTCTATTTTGTGAAATGAGCATGAGCATTCTCCAACAACCTCAAGAATATGCACACTCCAAAAATACACACACACATTTACAAATTTCACTTCTAAAGTAAATATAATCCCAACTGATTTCTCCAAATTAAATCACAACCTATTTAATTAGGGAATCTGTCAATTTAGAGTAGTGGAAGAAGAAACCAGGGGATTCAACTATTTGCTTCCTGAAAGTAATGCAGCATTTTAATGTTTGGAACTAAGCAGAATATCATTTTTGATAATTTTGAGACACTATAGTTTTAATAGTTTATTGATAGATACTTTAACTGACTACTTTATTAAAGAGTTACTTATTAACACAATTAGATGAGTGCATTTAAGCCAATAGTTTTCCCTGTGGGTATAAGATAGAATAAATAAATCCTATCTACATAGAGATGAACTATCACCTTTTGGTAAGTGTACTGAAATAGTGCAGTGGTCATAGTGCCTGAAATAGTTGAAGAAAGCCAAGACATCAGAATCTGATTTGAAGATTCAATATTATAGGAACTCTGTGGTTAATGGGTCAAAGAAAAGACAAGTGAAATATACTGATTATGAAGTGCTTGATCTGCATGGAGATGAACTCCCTTGTCCACAGCAGTGCATATAAAGGTAGTTTTGGAATTAATTATCTGGAGAGGTTTGCTGTTGAGATAGGGTAATAGTGTTTGATGAAAATTTCCAGGGGCATTAACAAAAAAGTTCCAAAGGACTGGTCTTTCTGTGTAACAATAGATGAGTTGGGCTAACTCATTTATCAAGCTCATTTTTGCTTCCTTTCTTAGAAGATTACAATAATGCTAAAGCTATGGTACAGATGGAAGGTCATTTGTCCTGCACAAGGCTGCCCAGAGTCCCATGTTCATTCCCCATATTGGTTCCCTGAGCCCTATCAGTAATGATGTGATCCCTAAGTGCAGAGCCAGGAGCAAAGCTTTACTTGTTATTTGCAAATATCTTAATACTGTTCAAAAGCCTACCTTTTTATTTACAGATTTTTTTCATTTACAGAGATCATATAATTTACATTTATTTCTTTTGCTGCTGGAAATGAATCAACAACAGCATCCACAAACTTCTGACTCATGATCTCTTCTCTGTGGTTGATGGCTTTAGATCTTATGTTCATGTCTTTATTGCACTTGAACTAATTTTTGTAGATGGTGTAATACATTTATCTTTTTAATATTTTATGAGGCTATCCTATTCTACCTATAATATTTAGTGAAGGAATATTTCTTTCTCCATTGTGTGCATTTTATTTTATACTTAAGTTATTCATTTATGTATTCATTGAATTGGGTTCTTGACTCATTAATTTGTGTGCTGTTTTTATTATTAATTCAGTTGTAGAATTCTTTTAAAAATTACGGGGCCCGGGAGATAGCATGGAGGTAAGGCATTTGCCTTTCATGCAAAAGGTCATCGGTTCAAATCCCAGTGCCCCATATGGTCCCCCGTGCCTGCCAGGAGCAATTTCTGAGCATAGAGCCACGAGTAACCCCTGAGCACTGCCGGGTGTGACCCAAAAACAAAACAAACAAACAAACAAAAATTAAATAAATTTTGATTCTGCTACCTCTTATTTCCTTTAATGCTATCCATATTGCAGTCATGACAAGTAAAGTTGCCAAATATGCATGTATGTCATGCTTAAACACTTAGTTATGGTACATGACCAAGAGCCATATTATTTGCTACACCCATACTCTCTGTCATGGTCATTATAAAATTCTTTACAGAGACATATTAATTTGTTTGAAATCATAGAATAAAATAAAACTATTTTTAATTTAGCACAACATTCACATAGTATTTTATTTAAGTTACAAAGGCACTATAACTTAAGAGGTCAAGTTAAATTATATATCTATTCTAGTTTTCTACTTATCCTTATTTAATCTTGGCAGAGAGCAAAATCTAGAAATTTGTCCATTTATTTAGATTCTCCAATTTTGTGGCCTAAAGTTTTTCATAGTAATTTTATATAATATTTTATATCTCTGGGTCATCTGTTATAAATTCTTCCTTTCCTTTCTGGTATATTTTTACTAGGACTTTCTCCTTTGTGATTCTAGCCAGAGATTTGTCAATCTTATTGAATTTAACAAAAAGCCTGCTTTGGTTTCACTGATCTTTTGTATTGTGCTGGTTTATTTCCCTATCACTGATTTTCACTTGAATTTTTTATTTTTCTCCTACTTATTTCAGATCCTTTTATGGTTATTTTTTTGTTTCTTCAGGTGTGCAGTTAGATAATTTATTTACACTTAGATGGAAGGTTGGACCAGGGCAAACAAATTATATTTGATACATCATTTTGGAGGGGTAGCTACATTAAAGCTCAGAAACACAGTTTGACTAAATAAATCTCTCTCAATATTCCCTCTTCTTCAAATTAATTCCCATGATTTATATAATTTTTTTCATTCATACTGTTTTCCCTATCAGTTAGAAGCATATAAACTCTATGGATCTCAAAAATTAAATACTTGCCTATCTAAAGCATTTTATTATGTATTCTCCATTAAATATGAATTTTACCATTAAATTTTCAAGCAATCTGAGCATAAATTTATATATTTCAATTTATTTTATGTCTTGAATTCACTGGCAGAAATGGAAGAAGCATTCAAGAAAAAATTGGGAACATATAAAAAATGAAAGTCATTTCAGAGTTGAAGGAAAGCGGCCACCAAGGAAAAAAGAGTTGAACTCTAAATAGTGTCATAATATAAATTCAGAAAGTATAGAGTGGTGTTACTTTTCATATACACGCTGAGCTCATGCATCAAAGTGTTAGTTCAAGAGGACAAGGATATTGTGAAGAAATTTAAAGAAACAAATCTCACTAGGTGCCTTCAAACAAAGCCAAATGTTGAGTAGAGCTCCAGGTATCAGAGGCTGTTTGAGTTTTACTTTCATTTTCTTCCAGCTGTTTTTCTATTCTCTATATTGCTGATCTAACCAAGACAAAAACAAAAAAGATCATATTCAAATAAAAAGTTCTCTTACCAAAATTCATATTTTGTCTAGGGGAAATAAAACTGATTGTCTTTGATTTCTGATAGTGGATAACTTTCACCTTTTTTACCTTTTTGTGTGTGTATGTATGTATGTAAATTTACACTGTGTGTATGTTGTGTGTGTGTGTGTGTGTGTGTGTGTGTAAATACACACTCTTCTCCAAAGTAGAGAAGTGGAGTATTTGAAGCATTTCTGCTACATCCTTCCAGATCCTTCATAATATTCAGTGAAATTTTGGACATCTATTGACATATCTGAATATAAAAGTTTTTCTTTTCTGTTAATGTCATTTAACCCTTTCAGATCTGAGTAGTGTGTTTCAGGGACTGACCATAAATTATGCTTCCTAGATTAATTCTAATCAAAGGCCATTACTAGAGGTCAAGACTTGACTTGGATATTTACTTATTAGTGTATTTTTCTGAAGTATATGTTTTTGAGGAAAATAATTATCTTAAATAGGTTCTAGATTAACGTTAGAATATTCAAACATTTGTGATCACACTTTCACAACATAAAATGAAAATTTTGTTTTTCATGTAACAAAATATTCTCTCCTTTGTTCACTTTATGTTCCAAATTCTCAATAAAAAATAAATCATGAGTAGTAGAATTAATAGTACACATGTTTGTCTTTTGCCTCTACATAGAGACAAACTTAATTTTTAAAAATGCATGTGTGGGGCCAGAGAGATAGCATGGTTGTAAGGCGTTTGGCTTTCATGCAGAAGGACGGTGGTTCGAATCCCTGCATTCCATATGGCCCCCTGTGTCTACCAGGGGAATATCTGAGCCTAGAGCCCGGAGTAACCCCTGAGCACTGCCGGGTATACCCAAAAACCAAAAAAAAAAATGCATATGTGACAATATGAAGAAAATATTAGTAGCTACAAACTGTGGTAGAAGTTATCAAGGGTATGTAAAATGTTTCTAAAAATTTGCCATAGAAACACAATCTGTATCATCACTTGTTGGGGATTGTACTATTATTTTATGAAGCTGTAGTAAATTATTAAACAGGCATGGTAAATCTAAGGGGATTTGTGATTTATCATTCAGTGAATTTAATTTATAATTCTCAAAAATTCTTTCAACAAAATAAAAAACTGTAATGCATGGTTTTGTATTTGTTGACAGGAAATTTATATAGCTATGCAGAAAGTGTATTCCCATGGTTTTTGTGTTCTAAATACACCTGAAATCTGTAGGATATCAAAAAATTTAGCCTTTTTCTCAAACAAGACACAAAAAAGCTTTTCCAAGTAAGCATACATTAATATATTTATCACCTATAATCACCAGATATTTCAGGGACATTATGTAATTATATTAGCTTGTGCTTTGTATTATTAGGTATCATAAAATATTTTTTGTAAAATCAGTATAAAATTTCAGATGAAATCCTGATGTATTTACTTACCATATCTTAAAATGTAGCTGGGCCTAGATATATATAAATATAAATGCATGTATATGTACATTTTTGTTCAAATCTTGTCTTTCATTGAAATGAAACTATAGACACATTTTTTATTAGGAAGGAATGTGAATAAACATAGCAATACAATAAAATGCACATTTGTATTAATTGATGTTGGGGTGTTTTGTCTAGGAATATCCAAATCAGAAGGGAGCATGGGTGGGGGGGTGTGAATGTAAAGATGGATATAACACAAGGGAGTTTGGAAAACTTTTCCTAGAAGTGATTCCAGATTACAGATAGAATTTGTGGGACACCCACCAAAATAAATATTTTATAAAACAACAACTGATAAATACAGAAGTAAGTAGGTATATAGCAAATTACTCACTCGTCTTGCTGCTTTTGTGGATCTCTTATAATAATCAATTTTCAACACACAACTAGTAATGTCTTTACATATGTGCTCTAACGTGTCATTCTTCCACTAAGGAACCCACAATGATGGGTTCTTCTGCTGACAGAGAATAAAGATGAAATTTTACAACAAACTTCATCAACCTCTCCATTCAGGATCCAAGTATACATTTCTGAGATGCCTTTTGAAGGTGCACATAGCTTCCCTGCAGTCAGGTCCATGTTCTGTGTATGGCACCAACTCGAAGGTCCTTACTTTTGAAAGAAGCAACCCCACCCAAACTTACTGAATGTCCTTCTCCCACAATCAACACTGCTCTGGCTACCACCAACAAAATGAGGACTGAGGCATCAAAAGATGTTTCATTTCAAGCTTTTGACTGGCTCTGTTTTCTGCCTGAAAATCACTTTTTCTGGTTTTTGAGTTTCATTCAGCCTCACTTTATCAAAGAACACCTCCCTGAAAATCTCTCTTATACATCACTGGAGTGCTCCCTAGCCCCACTCCTCATTTTTTTAATTTATGATTCTTTTCATTACGTAAAATATTTATTGCATATTATATATTCAGTGCTTAAAATTAGCAATATATGACATCTTTCCCTTAGAAACTAGATTCTGTGAGAGCTGCCATGTGAACGTATGGGGAGAGTAGTTTGAAAGACACCCAGCAGGTGACTCAGGGCTTCCTCACCACTGGTTTAGGAATAACTTGCTGAGGAAAATTATTCCTGTTTATTCTCAGGAACCAGCATGTGTGGTGTTGGCTAAGGGTTCAACCTAATGCAAGGCCTTTAGTCCAGTTCTCTCTCTCCTATTTCTAGTATGCTAATTCCCATTGTATATAGGTAGGACTTGAAACTTAGTAGGTGAGCAATAGTTCGTTTCTCAAAGTGAAGAAATAAGAAAATTTGATTCACGGGTTAATGATGTAACTGTATATTTGGATATAAAATGATATATGTCTCCATGAAGCAAAATGCAATCCCAGTATTTTTTAAACAGTTAAACAGTATGTTAAACAGTATCTTAGTTCATATCACAATTGCTTACAGCAGTGTAAGAATTGTTCTATGCAAGTATTATTCATTAAGAAAGTCACTAGCTTTTCCTGGTTGAAACTGTTTTCAGTGTTGAAGTAATTAATGTTTCCTGGTTGATATTTTTCCAAAGTGTTGCAGCAATTAATATTCACGATTTGAATATTAGCCTAAATAAGTGACATACAGATTTATAGGAAATTAGATAAAATTCCTTAGAAATGCCATAAAATTTTTTTTGACAAAATTCTCAAATTTTATAATTTTACAAAATTAAGATGGTAGATCGGCACATAACATTTTGTTAAGATATCATCACTAAATTTAGTTGTGCTGTCTCCATACTAAAGAAATAGATAATAGCAATAATGAAACCACCTTGTAAGGAAGGTTTTTGAGTTACAATTGCTCAAAGTTCAATGATATTAAATGATGTACTAGAAAAGTCTGTATGCACCTCAAAAATGATTAAGCCATTTCACTTCATTCTCTCCCCTGTGTGGAGACTTTTCATATCTTTTTTGATCTTTTCTTCATAATCTGTCCAATTCCCTCTCCTGTGAATTGAATGTCAGGTTTACCTTTGATTTTCTTATAAAAGATATTGTCCATATTTGATGTAGTGTGAGTTGTTTCTGCAGACAGCTACTTGTCTCTTTAAATAATATTTTGTTATAATAAACTGTAACTTTCAATATATAGCTTACCCTATGTCCTGTTTCTCTGTGAACACATTATTTGTCAACAATGGATCTAGGTGAGATATACCAATATATCAATATTTTATCCATAATAATAATAATGTCTGGAGCAGATATTTTTCCAAATTGAAATCATCATCTGCATTTGTAATCAGAATATTTCTCAGGAAGCTATATGAGTATACAACATAAATTTTACTATAAAGATTAGATTTGTGTTTTATAAAATATTGTTATAATATAATTATAATAATAGTAAGATTATAGAATTTTTAAAGGAATTTTGGTGTCACTCAGTTCTTCCTTCTATTCTCACTTAGGAAATGATAAAATGAAAAGAGTGAACCAGGTTAAACCCAAACAACTTGCAATAAACTATATGAACTTTCATGTAAATTTTGCAAATCTTTTTTTGGGAGGGCTTTGGGCCACTCACGGTAGCACTCAGTGGTTTCTCCTATCTCTGTGTCAGGTTGCTCCTGGAAGGCTTGGAGGAACATATAGGATACTGGGATTCGAACCCAGTCCATCCTGAGTAGGCCACGTGCAAGGCAAATGCCCTACCACTGTGCTATCTCTCTAGCCCTGACAATCTAATCTCAATGCCTGAGCTTTGAGACACCAAATCACTACAGGGAACAACCAAGAGTGGCATCTAGGCCTTTCAAGAGAGAGAAACAAGAGAGACTTATAGGAGCCTCTGAAACTAATTTTCACCCATGTTCACCAGCATGAGAGAGGAGTATCTTACAGGTATCAGATGCAGTTATATATATCAAAGAGCTCATGCCAAAAAGTATTCAACATTAGTTGATCATAAACTAAGAAAGAATAAGACCAAAAATTATATAATGATCACTATGATTATTGGTGAGATTAAAACATACTCTCAGTTATACTTTGTCTCTAATAACCTAATTGTTGTGTGGGGGAATCAAAAGGTCATGCTGGGGCCCGGGAGATAGTATGGAGGTAAGGCGTTTGCCTTTCATGCAAAAGGTCATCGGTTCGAATCCCGGTGCCCCATATGGTCCCCCGTGCCTGCCAGGAGCAATTTCTGAGCATGGAGCCAGGAGTAACCCCTGAGCACTGCCGGGTGTGACCCAAAAACCAAAAAAAAAAAAAAAAAAAAAAAAAGGTCATGCTTGGCAATGCTCAGGACCTATTTCCAGCAGTGTCCAAGAACCATGAAGTGCATCATACTAAATGAAAAACTGCACTCCAGTGCATTGAGCTCTTCTCTGGTATATCTGACCACCTTCAAGTAACAAAAGTGATATTATGCCTTAAAATCTTTAGCACTTATTAAAAATCTATTGCTTTCAACTATACTTACCTTGGAAGCAAACCACTTTACCTAGCACAAAGGCCACTCCACTTGATAGTTCCCTTTTTACTTTTACTGTAGACTGCTACAGTACTCTGCTTGAGCTCTTTCATCACTCACTGTACTCTGGTGATATTGAAATATATATTTTTCATCTTTTTATTCACTTTATTTTCTACAAATTTCTGTTCAATATTTAAATTTAGCTTTATATATGGAGCTTAAGGGTGATAGTAGTACAAAAAAGATTGTTTACCGTGCATGCAGTCAACCCAGGTTTTATTATCAGATCCCAGATGTGTCCCTGGAAAGGAAAATTCCTGAGTGAAGAATCAGAAGTACACCCCAGAATGCCACCAGGTATGACTTTAAATATAAAAATAAAGAACTTAATCTACATTCAAATAAATGTTTTAGTATTTAGTTAATAAATATTATTTATTTTGTTTATTTTATCAATAAATAAATGTAATAATTGAATGACTACATCTATGTAGTAATTTAGAATAAGTTTCCTAAAGTACTACATACACAAAAGAAATCTTTCCCATTCCACATCTTTGGGCTCTTCTCAAGTTGGTTGAGCAATAAGATTAACACAGATTAATTGAGGAAAGAACAAATTTAATTACATGCATGTGGAGAACTGGCATGGTATAAATTCTAAAGCCAATGAGGTAAAAGTTTGGTACAAACCCTGAGATAAAGACTGAGATTGATACATGGATTTCAAAATAGACAGTAGGAAGATCAAGGAATAGGGACAGGGTGACTCATGACAAGACCTGATATTCTGCTGTCACACAATCGTCCTGTCTCAGAGATAATTCAAATCAAAAGATGCTATCCCTGAATCATATAAAGAAAAGACAGAACAGTTTGAGTTGTGGAGCAGAATTAGCTCATACTGCAAAACACAGTTCAGGGAGCAGTAGTGTGGTTTGACTTCATGCTGTGTAGAATTAATTGAAATAATAGTCCACAGTCAGTAGTTTGAGTGTCAGAGCGTAGTACAGCATTGTAGAGTACTTTACTTGTATGCAGCTAATTTGAAGTCTCTTCCTGAATAATACCAGAACTGAGCCAGGAGTAAGTCCTAAGCAAGTTAACTCAGGTCTAAAATAATAAGGACTATAATTGTTCTTCCTTATAGAAAATCTCATGTAAATTTGCATGAAAGGTAGCAGTTACTCATTTGTATAGTCTTTGTCTTTCCCAAGAAATTTTTTCTTTGCTTGAAATATTTTCTTTACTTGTATCTTGCTTGCTCTACCCTCATCTTCCTAACTTAAAGTGAAAATTTCTAAATTGATTCAAATAAATTTAGTTAATACTATGTGGTCCTACATAAATTTCATCCTCTATTCTCTTAAGGCCCCTTTTTGCTTTCTTATACATTATCCATAGTACAGATATATGTTGGTTAAAGTTTCTTCAGTTAACTCTCTGCCCAGGAGAACTTGGCTGCTTTTTAATTTTTAATTTAGTTCTTCATTTTTTCTGGGTGGGTTTCATTCTTAGCTTATTGCTTTAAATGAGACACATATTTTTTTAAGGATATCTCTGTTGTATGATGTTTTCCTCTGTTTAGAAAAAACCAGTCCTTATTCTCCATAACAGTCAATGTGCTGTTTCATTGGGAATTTACTGATAACCTCTTCTAATCTTCCATCATCACTTTGTTTTGGTTTTGCCATACTTGAAAATGCTTTGGGGTGAGAGGACTGTGACATTTCAGGGAATTTCCCAGTTTACCCTGAATAGCTTCCTTGGATAAGGGAAGTTAGGCATAATTAGTAGACAACATTGTTGTTTGTTGTTTGGGGGTCATACCTGACTCTGCTCAGGAGTTAACCCTGGCTCTGTATTCAGAAATAACTCCACTCCTGGTGGTAGTTGGGGGGAATATAGGGGATACCAAGGAACAAGTCCAGATCAGCCACACACAAAGAAAACTCTTTACCACTATATTATACCTCAGACTCTATTATACAACTTTTGGTTTTTGTCTTATTAATATAACTTTTATTATAAGTGGTTTCTCTGCATAGATCAACTAAGCGGAAAGGATAAATTATTTTTACTTTCCAATATATGTATTTAGTCTTTCTAAAATGCATCTGCATGGATTTAGTCAATAATCCATACACCATAATTTATCTTCCAGGATCTATACGCAACTGTTATGTTGAAATAAAACTTGTTTTAAAGGAATTGATAAAGAAAGTATTTTTATTCATTGTCTAGAAATATTGTCTCAAACTCATCAGTATCAGCTGGAAATTTGCTAAAATACTAAAATAAAACAGGTACTTGGACTCCACAGAAAAGCAAATGAATTATACTGGTGAACCGTGACTAAAATTCTCAATTTTAGCCAGACTCCGTGGATGCCTCCAAAGAGGACTAATGTCTGAATTTTGCTGCTCTTCTCACATTTAAGCCCTGACAAGGCTACATATAAATGTACATTTATTAATTATGCTATGCTTGCGATGCCAAGTTGTGTCCCATGTGCTTCAAAATGTAATTCTTCAATAAAAGGAAGTATGGGAGCATTTTGTTCTCCAGTCGAGCCATACCTACATGAAGAAGCTGTGAAATATAATAGAAAAATAATTTTATTGCCTAATCTTTTAACGTTCCCTTTCAGGGGCATTTTTATAATTTCTACATGAGATCCACTAAGGGCTTGGATTATTTTTCTCCTAGTAGTTCTAACAGATGAATCAATTATTAATAAAAAAAATTAAAGATATTTTCAGAGTTCTGTTGCTCAGAGACATTCATAACCATGCTTCCTTTGTTGACTGTAATTGTTTTTATTGTTTGGCATCATGATTTGAAAATTAGAAAGCAATATAAAAAAAAGCTGTATAACTTCCTCACATTCTGTACAACAGCTGAATGGTCCAAAAGACTTGCACATTTGACCTAAAGTCATAAAGCACATCAAAGAAAATTTAGGTAACACATTCCATGAAGATAGCTTCCCTGACTTATTAGTGGGTTCAAGTCCAACAAAAGCAAAAATAAACAAATTGGATATGATAAATTCAAAAGTGAAATAAACTATCATTAAAATGTAAAGACGGGATTAGTTAAGAAAGCTCAACAGGTTGGACACATGTATTGCTTGTGGAAGGTCAAATTTAATCCTTGACATAACAGAGAAGTAATTAAGTCAGGCTACATTTAAGTCAGGGGATCATATGTGATAATAGATATTATACTGGGGTCAGCTTAATGCAAGCAAGAGCTCTAACAATGTTCTATCTATCAGGCCACCTCTACCAAAATCTTTACAAGAGAAGGGATCAATCTAAGTGTACTGTATCACATATATAAAGACAAAACATATTTGTTATAAATTGAAAAGAAATGATGTGAAACACTAAATACTTACTGTAACACATAGCATAATACAAAAGGTATTTTAACTGGCCTTGTTCCACAGAATTTTTAATATTTGCAGATCTTATTAACCAATTAACTCAAGCACACATATTCCAAAACTCTTTAATCTCATTTCTCTTCCATGCATCACAACTTTTTGCAAGTAAAAATATCACAGTAATTATAAAAAAAAAGTATTTCATTGAAAACATATATAACTTGATAATTTATAAGGAAATATCTATCAGAATTGTTAATTGGGGCTGGAGCAATAGAACAATGGTAGGGCATTTGCCTTGCACAAGGCTGGCCTAGGATTGACAGCAGTTCGAGTCCCATATGGTTCCCCCAAACCAGGAACAATTTATGAGAGTATAGCCAGGAGTAACCCCTGAATGTCACTGGGTGTGACCCAAAATCCAATAAAAAATTGTTAATTGATAAAAGAAATAATATCATAAATTCAAAGGTAACAAATCATTTCCAATAGTACAATGGACTGTCTATTTTAGCTGCTGTAAAAGTATATTATGAAAAAGATCATTTCTTTCATAATTATATCATACTCCCACTTACTTGCAAATAAAAACTTATGTGACATTTCTCAGGGACCCATAACATCTTTAAACATTGATAATGCTTTCCATTGGATAAAAAAATGAATTTAAGATCAAATAAGTATAGTTTATTTTATTTCTTTTGCTTTTAAAGGGGCTTTTCAAATCATATAAGGCACACACCTTTATGGTTACCTGAAATGATGTAATGGTGTAAAAAATTTTGTAAAGAACTGCAAAGAATAATTGAAATTTCTTAAAATACAATCATACAAAAATAAAATGAAATTATGCATACAACAATACTTTAGCAAGATAATACTCATTAAATACTACTTGTCCCCCAAAACACACTATATTTAGTAAATATCCTTTAATGTTTGAGGAAGCAAAATAGTAGCTCATATAGATTTAAATGAACTTTGCCTTAAAACTACATTGTGTGTATTTAGAATCTCGCTGATTCTGTGATTGTTTTTTGTCTTCAAAAGTATGTTTTTTGGGGCCCGGGAGATAGCATGGAGGTAAGGCGTTTGCCTTTCATGCAAAAGGTGATCGGTTCGAATCCCGGTGCCCCATATGGTCCCCCGTGCCTGCCAGGAGCAATTTCTGAGCTTGGAGCCAGGAGTAACCCCTGAGTACTGCTGGGTGTGACCCAAAAACAAAAACAAAACAACAACAACAAAAAAAAAGTGTGTTTTTTGCTGAAAATATTTTAATCTTTCAGTTCTGCCTCACTGATAATATTTAAATGTCTGTAATAGGTAAAGAAAGCAAGCAAAAAAATGCAGATGAAAAAAATGCAGATGAGGTTTGGAGCCTCAGGTTCATTTCTGCCATTATTTCATAGATTTCTGTGTTAGAAAATGCCTATCAATTAGATTTATATTATTTTTGTTTTTCTACAAATTCTTAGGTAAAAGCATGCAGCATTTATAAAGCCTAATGTGACAAAATAAATAATGTAAAAATGGTTATTATCACTTCATCTGCAAAAAATTCATACCTTTTAAATCATTTTATTAAAATTCCTTCAACTTTAGCCACTATATTAAAAACATGGTTATTGAAAAGTAAGATAGTCTAGTGAATATATTTAATATATATGACTCAGTGCTCTCTAGTTATATACCAGTAGAATTCTCAGAAATGATACTTTGCTATTTAGTAGGTTGGAGCAGATAAACATTTAAGAATAAATTAAAGATATATTCTTAAAAAAAAACAATTGGACCAGAGAGATAGGACAGCATTCAAGGTTCTTTTCTCAGTGTAGGAGGCACAGTAACCCAGGTGTGTTTCCTGAGTGCAGTCAAGTGTCAGACCTAAATAAGTACCACCGGGGGTGGGCAAAATCCAAAACAGATTGTCATGAAAAGTCCTCTCAACTATGCTATTTGTAGCAAATTTTTCAAGTGCAAATAACTTCAGTATAATGTTACGTTTATACAAAATAAACGCATAAACTTAATCTAAGTTTTAAAATACTGCACCATGCCTACCTTTTACAAATTTACTATATAAAGTTTTCATTGGCTGTGAGAGTGTATTTTCTTTATATATATATATATATATATATATATAATTTAAACACCTTGATTACATACATGATTGTGTTTGGGTTTCAGTCATGTAAAGAACACCACCCATCACCAGTGCAACATTCCCATCACCAGTGTCCCAAATCTCCCTCCTCCCTATCCAACCCCTGCCTGTCCTCTAGATAGGCTTTCTATTTCCCTCATACATTATCATTATTAGGATAGTTCAAAATGTAGTTTTGTTTAATTTAGTTTCTAACTAAACTCATCCCTGTTTGTGGTGAGCTTCATGAGGTGTGCTGTAAATTCCAGCCCTTCTCTCTTTTGTGTCTGAAAATTATTATTGTAAGAATGTCTTTCATTTTTCTTAAAACCCATAGATGAGTGAAACCATTCTGCGTTTTTTTTTCTCTCTCTCTGACTTATTTCACTCAGCATAATAGATTCCATGTACATCCATGTATAGGAAAATTTCATGACTTCATCTCTCCTGACAGCTGCATAATATTCCATTGTGCATATGTGCCACAGTTTCTTTAGCCATTCGTCTGTTGAAGGGCATCTTGGTTGTTATCCAGAGTCTTGCTATGGTAAATAGTCCTGCAATGAATATAGGTGCAAGGAAGGGATTTTTGTATTGTATATTTGTGTTCCAAGGGTATATTCCTAGGAGTGCTATAGCTGGATCATATGGGAGCTAGATTTCCAGTTTTGGGAGGAATCTCCATATTGCTTTCCATAAAAGTTGAACTAAACGGCATTCCCACCAGCAGTGGATAAGAGTTCCTTTCTTTCCACATCCCTGCCAACACTGTTTGTTCTCATTCTTTGTGATGTGTGCCAATCTCTGTGGTGTGAGGTAGTACCTCATAGGGAAGTTTAGTTTTTTTATGGGATCAATAAAAATATATTTTTATTTTATTTATATAAGAAAAGCACAGCTTATCAGAATTTTACTCTAGAAAACGAATTAACACAGTTAATTTTCTATTTGGAAGAAGAATGAAATGGAAAATAGATTAAAAAAACACAATATGACTGAAAAATTTGATGTGAGAATAAAGTTAAATATTAAGAGACTTAGTCAGAAAATTATGTATTTAATACAACAAACATGGAACTTAAATGTCCTTTTTGTTATTTTGCTAAAATATTCATCAAAAATATACATATACATTTTATTATTATTGTACTCAAATTGTTTGAAACTACTAAAACCTTAATGCAAATACAATTAGGCATGAAAATATACATAAAAATAATTGTATCAAATCAATTATTGTAGGGTAAAATACTAAAATTAAAACAGGTGTATAATTCCCTTTTATATTGGAATGTATATCATAGATACTTACTATATTGCAAAAATCTGCTCAATTACCTACATTTAAAAATCAAGACAAGAAAATTGCTACATTAACCTTTTGAAATTACAATTTAATTATTCTCCACATACCATTTTACATTTATGCATGTTTTTCTACTGAATTAATAGGTCACTTCATTTTATTGCTCACATGGTGTTCAAAGTTCTGAATTTTACCAGCATACTATTAAGAATTTATTTATGAAATAAATATATTTAGAATATTCTTTATTCTACATGTCAATTGCTAATATGCTTTAACATATCCAAAGACAAGTTCATTATGTATTTTATCATTTATTCTGGGAATAAAATATACAGTATAATCAAGAGTAAACTGGTAGAGTAATAAAGAGTGAGAAAGGGTACATCCATGTTTTTAATAATGCAAGTTTTATTTCTAATACATTATTGTTATAATTTTCATATAATACCTATTATTTACCTTAATTTACTTGAAATCTATTTTCTAAAAATAGTTGTAGGCTAAAAAGTTTTTAATAAAACCTGAGTAACTTCAGATATATGATTTTATGTACACTTTAATTGGCAGTTTCTAAAAATATGTTTTGAGTACATAGGAAATTGCAAAAAGCTTTCATGCATAATTGATTTGAGCAAGGGGAACTCAAATATGAAAAATATATAAGCAGTATGGGTAATGGCTCTAAAAGAAAAATGTCATCTAGTATTTGTCAAAGAGACCAAAAGGAAAATTCCTTACAAAGATTGAGTTAAAAGTCCAAAGAGGGAAACAAAATATTCCTCAGAGCTCTATTAGTACTTTGGGACTAAACAGTTTAAGTTAGAAGACCAGGAATGAATCAGGATTAACAATAGCATTGTGGGATCTGTGTGAGTCTATCAATGTTGATACTGAGTAATACTTAGCTCCTTAAGAGCTCACTAATTGTAGTGATCCGTTATGTAAACACACAACAACAAATTTAGAGGAATAGAAAAGCAACTGGAAAGCCTTCAGCAGGACTGGACACTTCGGTAATTGTTGATGTCCTTCTCTGGGATCTTTCCATTGACATCAGGTTAACAACTGTGTCACAAGGAACTTTATTACCTCTTCGTTTGGGCAAAAGTAAGAGAGGGTAACAGACTTGCATAGAAAATTAGTATTAATTTAAATTCTAAAGAGGCATATATTTTGAAAGTCATGCTTGTCAGGTTTAATCCTGTGTTTTGGGGTTTGTTTTTTTCTACATACCCAACCTCATAAGGAAAATGCCTATATAAACTTTTGTTTTGTTTT
>PVKC010009934.1:0-26260 GCA_004027635.1 Crocidura indochinensis | reverse complement strand
TCAAGGTCTTTCATCCATTTGGATTTTATCTTTGTACTTGATGTTAGCTGGGGGTCTAAGTTCAATTTTCTTACCTTTGAACTCGGACATTTTCATATCATAGCTAATCTTATATCCCTTGCTATCAATCTTTCAATCAAGGCAACTGTCCCTACTGCAAAACTCAGGTGCCTGCTTCTTGCCAACAGGACACACATTTGGCGATTGGTCTTTTCTTGCCTTTTTTCATTTTCCAATGCAATGATCTTTAACGTCACTGACTATAGGAAATTTGTCAGTGACCAGAGGTGATAATAGATCAGATTGTAAGGCCGTCCATGTAGTAAGTATAATCTAAAAGAAAGTCAATGTCTGTTTTCTAATAAAAGAGTGTTGTGGTCCTATGAGTTGGACCTAATGCCAGAGTAAGGACACAGACAAAGTAGTAAAACTCCTAACATGAATCAGCTTCCCATTTTGGAGGATGCTAGGGTAAAGGCAGAGGATTGTACTACTCCAGTTGACCACAGAAGCTATAAATAACCAGACTGCACAACACAATTTTGATTGCCAATCAAAAATGTTAAATTTTTTGAGATGTTCAGTTGTAGCATATGAAACAAGTTAACAGGAATAATTTGTATATCTATAAATATTTTCATATATATTTGTCCCTTTTATCCATTTGCATGCACTGACCCTCATCTAAAACAGAATAAGATTGAAAGAGTCTATATATAAAATATATATGAGACTGAGATGTATATGGATATATACATACATAAATACATATATACGTCTGGGGGCCACATTCAGCTTGTTCAGGGCTTACTCTTAGCTTTGCACCCAGAGATCACTCCTGTTTAGGGGGGACTATATGGGATGTTGGGAATTGAAACTGCATTGGCTGATTGTATAGCAATTGCACCACATTGTACTATCTTTTCAGATCTTATACTTTATACATTGAGTATAAAGAAATCAGATATATTAATTTGTCAGCATCGTTCTTAAATTTCAAACCAATATTTTCTTTTCTGTAAGTTTCTGCATGGGGTCCAAAATCATGATATAGTCAGAATGGTGCTTGTCTTACACATGGCTGACTTGGGTTCATTATCCAGTCATCACATATGGTTCCCTGAGCCTGGCCAGGAGTGATTCCTGAGTGTAGAACCAGGAATATGTCCTGAGCACAGTTGGGTACAACCCAAAATGCTCCCATACTCCCAAATGTATTCATAGGAGAGCTGTTTTTCTAACTAAAGAAACTAATGAGCAATTTCGTTATCCTAACTACAGAGATTTTCCACATTGAAACTAACACCTGATTAATTTTTATCTGTAAGCATATTTTATTTCTGACAATGAAAATTAGTAAATTTTAAATTGAATATGCCAATTATTTCATACCAGAGTTTTCTATAGTCTGATGAGTTTTAGCAAAGAAACAAATTTTCAACCATTTTTTGCAAATGTCTTCACTGCATCTTTGTTAATGTTGCCTTTTCTTAGATATTTTTCTTTAGAGTCATAGTCAGAAACCCTTAAGATCAGATTTAGCTCTTTAATTCAAATTGGGACTAAATTTAATATTGGATTAACAGGTCATTTGTTGTTTAATGATGTAAAGTTCCAGTAAAAATCATGGCTCATGGAACCTTAAAATATACTTAAGACAACATTTTGAAAGGTAGAAATCTTATTTTCCTTCATGGACACTAGAAATTATAGTTGAATGAGTTTTTGAATATAAATAGAACTTTTTCTCCTGACTAGAGGTGTTACCCTCCATCTGGCTAACTTCCCACTCAGGTAATTATACTAGGCCTTTAGAAATTACCCCTGAAGTTCTAATTAGACACAATCTTCCCTGTTTCCTGTTGTAAACTGCTGCTTTGAATCTTGCTCTGAAGTGTGTTTCAAATCCATGCCCATTCCCCATCTTCCTGACTATTCTGGTGACTTGGCTAATGAATGCTCAAAATTAACACTTTGTGGACTGAAGGAGGCTATGAGAGTGCAACATTTTAGCATCAACTTCATCTCTGATGTTTCACAAGGGCTTCTGTAGTTAAACAAAGTGAGGTGAAGATGGAAACAATAAACATTCGATGACAACTGTGGTGCATACTATTAGGAATATTGCTTATATTTCCCCTGAATAATTCGCTAGCACCTACCAGGCTCTCTAGAAGAGGGAGCTATGAACCAGATGCTGAATCACTTAGCAAGTGTGAATGATGATGTTATTAACAGTTCACTGTATAAGGGTAACACCTGCAGCAGTGAATTATCTTAATCAGCTTAATAGAATATTTTTTAAATTACTTCAGTGAAGAACATAAAGTAAGAGAGAGTTTTCTGCTAAAATGTGAGGAAGTGGAACAAAATAATGAAAGGTGCATGTTCTCAAGTTAAAAATGATCTTACTGCAATATATATGCATATAATTATATATATTATGAAGGTTAGCTAGTTATAGGCTACAATATTCTGTAAATTTAGGAGATAGTTTCAGGGAATGTGGCTGTCACTATGTAATTGCTTTGTTGAAATAGTTTTAAAGTTATATTGGAGCCACAGATGTAGCTTGAGGTAGTAGAGTACATGCTCTGCATATATGAAGCTCTATGTTCATTCCTGGCATGACATGGCTCATCAAGCACCACTGAGTATGATTCTGGTTGTCTTTGAGTACTGCCATGTGTTGAGTCAAAACAACTAACCAAAAATAATTAAGACATACATAAATAATATGTCAGTGTATATTAGAGGTAATAGCTTTAAAGTTGCCTTGGCAGAGAAGTTTATATATATATATATATATATATATATATATATATATTATATCAATGTTATTCAGTTACTCAAATTTATTTGTTGTATTAAATATTAATTATAAAGAGTTCTAGTTGTGGATGGATGGATATTGAGACCTTTGTTGGCTTAGCCTGTCACCTGCAGTTCTATAGGCCTACAGATCTGTAGGTACATGGTGATGGCGAAGAAATGATCCACAGGCAGTCAGATGAAGTTTCAGGAGACATCCAACTTTATTACAAGGCACTAACCGCCATGTGCATATTTTTCACATGGCCTCTGAGCTAAGCAGCCTCTCTGCATCCATCCTGTGTCTCTGATTTCCTTCCTGCAGCATCTCTCTTCTCACCTCTCCACCCAGGCTACTCTCAATTACCAACCACATATCCCTCCCAGCTGTGGGAGGGTCTCATCATCCAGGTAAGATTAACATTTGGCTTTGGGGAGGGGTAACATTTATTTTCTTTTTTTTTTCTTTTTTTTATTTAAACGTTTTGATTACATATATGATTGTGATTAGGTTTCAGTCATGTGAAGAACACCCCCTTCACCAGTGCAACATTCACACCACCAATGTCCCAAGTCCCCCTCCCTCCCACCCCACCCACACCTGTACTCCAGACAGGCTTTCCAGTTCTCTCATTCATTCACGTGATTATGGTAGTTTTCTGTGCAGTTATTTTTATAGCTGCACTCACCACTCTTTGTGACGAGCTTCATGGAGTGAACTGGGAGTTCCAGCCTCCTCTCATTGACTCTGATGATTATTGAATGATGATTTTTATTTTCTTTAAAACCCATAGATGAGTGAGACTATTCTGCGTCTCTCTCTCTCCCTCTGACTTATTTCACTCAGCATTGCAGATTCCACGTACATCCATGTATAGGAAAACTTCATGACTTCATCTCTCCTGGCGGCTGCATAATATTCCATTGTGTATATGTACCACAGTTTCTTTAACCATTCGTCTGTTGAAGGGCATCTTGGTTGTTTCCACAGCCTGGCTATTGTGAATAGTGCTGCAATAAATATAGGTATGAGGAAGGGGTTTTTGTATTGAATTTTTGTGTTCTTAGGGTATATCCCTAGGAGTGGAATAGCTGGGTCGAATGGGAGCTCAATTTCCAGATTTTGGAGGAACCTCCATATTGCTTTCCATAGAGGTTGGACTAGACAGCATTCCCACCAGCAGTGGATAAGAGTTCCTTTCTCTCCACATCTCCACCAGCTCTGATTATTCTCATTTTTTGTGATGTGGGCCAATCTTTGTGGTGTGAGGTGGTATCTCATCGTTGTTTTGATTTGCATCTCTCTGATGATTAGTGACGAGGAGCATTTTTTCATGTGCCTTTTGGCCATTTGTATTTCTTTTTTATCGAAGTGTCTGTACATTTCTTCTCCCCATTTTTTGATGGGATTAGATGTTTTTTTCTTGTAAAGTTCTGTCAGTGCCTTGTATATTTTGGATATCAGCCCCTTATCTGATGGGTATTGGGTGAATAGTTTTTCCCACTCGGTGGGTGACTCTTGTATCCTGGGCACTATTTCTTTTGAGGTACAGAAGCTTCTCAATTTAACGTATTCCCATCTGTTGATCTCTGCTCCCACTTGTTTGGAAAGTGTAGTTTCCTCCTTGAAGATGCCTTTTGTTTCAATGTCATGGAGTGTTTTACTGACGTGTTGCTCTATTTACCTTATGGTATCAGGTCTGATATCGAGGTCTTTAATCCATTTGAACATTTATTTTCTTCCAATTAAATATTAATCTTTACATTTAAATAATTTATTTTATTTTATGTGTTTTTGGTTTTGGGGTCAAACCTCTGGAGATGCTCAGTGGGTACTCTGATTCCTCACTCAGAAATTATTCCTGGAGGTGTTCAAGTTCACTCCAGGTGATGCTGGGAATTAATCCTAGGTCAGCTGCCTGAAAAAAAGGCAAGCAGCCTTTCCACTGTATTATCTCTACAGCTTCCATATAAATAATTTATTCTTCTAGAAAATTCTATGCAACTTATAAGAAAAATGGTAGGAAATATAACAATATACTCTTTCAAAATAATCTCTCTGATATTTGGAAAACGGTTTGAGTAATAAGATTGATATATTTTAGATTAATAATAATTTTAAAATCTCTACTTTTGGTCACTGATCAGAGTTTTCATTTTGTCCAATTCACTTCTAATAAGTTTCAACTTTTGTACATAGCATTTTAGTACTTAACATTATGACAGAATTGAAGAGAGGTATCAAGGAGTCACTTCAGCATTGAAAATTTTTTACAGGAATGTGTACTAAGACTTTCTAGATAAAATATATGATGGGTTATTTCTTTTCTATAAATCTTATCTCAAAAAGAATGAATCTATTTTAGTAGTTTTTTTTTTGTAGTTAAAAATACTGTTTTGTAGGTGGGGAGGTTTAGGCTACATTTGCTATGTTTAGGGACTAGTCCTTGGCTCTGCGCTTTGGAGTTATTCTTGGTAGTGTCAAGGAACCATCTAGTGTCTGAATTCTAATTATGGTCAGCTGCACACAATGGAGCCCCTTATCCCTTGACACTCGAGGTTTGGATTTTTAATTCAAACATATTTTTCTTACTTTCTACTAGAGAAAAGTGTTGGTGTATCCTATATTTATAAAGGTAATCAGTTTAGGATTAAGTTATCACAAGGTCAAAACTGGGTATTCTATAAAAACTTAAATAATAAAGTATAAACACAGGTTCATAGAAGTTAATTGGGCGTCGAAATTATATCGATGAGCAATAGCAGATCAGGTAGGGCATTTGCCTTGCACATGGTCAACCTGGCACTCACTAGGGTTTGATCCCTGGCATACCATATTGTCCTCCAAGTCTGACAGGAGTGATTTCTGAGTGCAGTACCCAAAGTAACCCCTGAGCACCACTGGGTGTGGATCCCCAAAATAAATAAATAAAAGGAAAAAATAAAATATCATTATGAATTATAATCTGGTAAAAAAGATAAATTGATGGAAAGTAAAAAGGACGGAAATTACTGGGCCAGGTGCTGCTTTCATCATTCATTAGAAGTTTATTCTACTTTCTTCCTCTTTCTTTATAGCCTAAGATTCCTAAATCAGGACAGAAACTGGTTGGTTACTCTGGAGATTTGGCATTTACTTTGTAAATATTTACATCATAAAATTTATAGCTTAACTTTAGCTGTTATGTTGACACTCCAGTATGACACTTCAAAAAGTTCCTTCACTTGGGATCAAGGCAACTACCAAAAAAAAAAAAAGAAAATATTTGAAGCAAAAGACATGATTATAATGGATTTAATACTTCCACTACCAACATCAAGTAGGCTTTTAATTCATACTGTTAAAATATCAGGGCAGTTAAGGATCCATATTTCCACGGAGAAAGCACTCATCTACTTGGGAGGCAGCATGATGTAGTGGAAAAATCACAATTTAGAGGCTCATAGACCAGAATTCATATCCTAGCTCCTGTATTTAATAGCTCCATAAACTTGGGTAGTTCTTCTCTGTTACATTTTTCTCATTTAAAAAGTATCTACTCTGAAGAATCCATGAGGGCTGTATGTGATGATAGCAACTACCTCTGTGAATAGCCTTCTAATAAAAAATGACATTGGCTGGATGTTTTCTCTTAATTAAAATGGAGTTATTTTACTTTATAGTATGAAGTGTCTTTATTTGGTAATTCTATCAAGACATTAGTACTTCTAAACAGCATATCTTAATTAACTGCCTCACATTATATTTAAAACACAGCTGACTTTTAATTAATATTTTCTTTCAATTTATATCTGTATTTTTCTCCGTTGCTATGTAACTATATTCTGCTTTTCTTTCTCCCTGTCATAGAATCTTTAAATGATGATATTCTAATGGCACCATTAAATGAAAAGGATTTCAAGAGTAGGAACTATATTGTTTTCACACAGTATGGTAATGTTAAAAAATACTCATGGAATGAGCAAATAAGTGAATATAACATTATTATATGTGCATATTAATATCATGATATGAATCATTGGTGTATAATGTGCTTAGAAAATCTATAAGATCAAAATTTTGTTATATAGCCATAGAACAAATTAATTGAATACACTGTTTTATCTTAGTAGCATTTAAAATGGTTAAATATAAAGGGGCTATAGATAAGACTTTCATGTGGTTTACCCAACTTTGATCCCTAGAGAAGCATATAGTCCCCCAGAAATAATCCTTGGGCTAGAGCCAGGAGTCAGTATTGAGCACTGGTGAATGTGCTCCCAAGATATATTTAAATATACATAAAAGTGAAGTAGGAAATGATGATTTCTAAGTTCCTGCCATTCAACACCAAGAACCATTATCTTCTACAGAACTTGTTTTATCTAAGTAAATTTCAAACAGAAAAGAAAAATGTACAGTAGAAAGCATGTTTTCAACACATGCTGTCCTGGCTTGTGCCACTCATAAATTACAAGATATTTGTATTTCCATTTTCCTTTTTAAATTTAATTTTATTTTTAATTCGTTTATTTGAACATTGTGAATATAAGGTTGTTTCTAATGCAGTTGGCTTTTTTCAGTTACAAAGTTATTCATCATTGAGTTTCAGTCTTACAATGTACAATACCTTTCACCAGTGTACATTTCCTGTCACCAGTGTTCCCAGTTTCTTTCCCACCCACCTCCTTTCCTGCATGCCTCTGCGGCAGACATTTTTCTTTTCTCTCTTTCTATCTGCTTTTCTCTGTTTTATTTTGTTTAAACACTGTGGTTTGCAATATTGTTAGTGAATGGGTATCATGCATATCACTTTATCTCCTTTTAGCAAACAGTTCTTGTCCAGAGTGCTCCTTTCTAACTATCATCGTCATAGTGGTTTTCTTTCTCTGCTATAACTACACTTTCCTAATACTTGTGGCACATTTTTGGATATTATTACCATACTATATTTTCATATCCTGCAAATGAATACAATTATTTATGTCCATCCCTCTGACTCAGCACACTCAGCACAATAGTGTCTATATCCACCCATGTATAAGCAACTTTAATGATTTAATATTTCCTAACAGCTGCATTGTATTTCTTTGTGTAGATTTACTGCATTTTATATATGCACTCACTTGTACTTGGGCGCTTGGGTTGTATTCCATGTTCCTTGAAGCACTATGCACAATAGTCACATCTGAAAATTATGCAAGTTCCCAATGATAGAACACCGGATAAAGAAAATATGGTTCACATAACAATGGAATGTTACTTGGTTATAAGTCACAAATTTTTTTACTTCATAGATTAACCTGGAGAGTATCATGTTGAGTGAAGTTAGGCAGAAGGAGAGAGACCAATACAGAATGATCTTTCTCTTATATAAATATAAAAGTTATAATGTTAGAATAATGAATGTCCAATGACAATGGAAACAAAGAACATAAGAACTGGTATTCAGTATAATACATGCTACCCAAGAGGCCTAGGGGGTAGGACAGAGAGGGGGCCAGGTCTGTGGTACAGAGAATTATTCAACATTTAATCTAGAGTAAGAGGCGGTGTTGAAAGATGGTAAAGTGCTATGTATGAGATTCTGTTAGCAATAGTACTATTAACCACAGTGCCGAAATATATATGCATGACTATAAAGTGCCCCTCTTAAAGACAGAGTGGCGAGTTGGAGGAAAATAAACGGGGGAAGGGGAATTGGTAGAGTAGACACTGGTGAAGTAATGGGTATTGGAAGAATGTATGCCTGAAATCCAATCATGAATAACTTAGTAATTTCACAGTGACTAACTAAAATTTATTTTACAATACAAAATTCAGAAAAGATTAAATAACTTAAACTTATGAAAATTCAGAAGAATTCAATTCAGATGACCAATAGTTTCATTTAGTAGAAATTGTTTTTAAAGACTACAATAATAATTATTGCGATGGTAGGAATAACTAATTTGGGGATAATAGGAAGCTTACAATAGAGAAGATGGGGTACCAGGGGTAAAATGGTGAATGCAAATGAATACTCAATGTTGGAGGGTGTCGTGCTGGAATGTTTTATGCATGAAACACTACCATGAATGGTTTTTGCTTTGTTTGTTTATGGGCCACACTAGGTGGCGCTCAGGGGTTACTCCTGGTTTACAACCCCTGAAGTAACGCTCAGGGGTTACTTCAGATATTATTCCTGGCAGGTTCAGGAGACCATATGGAATACTGGAGTCAAACCCGGGTTGGCCTAATGTAAGCCAAACTCCCCACCCACTATGCTATTGGTCCAGCCCCTGCCATGGAAGTTTTGTAAAACATGGTGCTTAAAATAAATGAAATAATTCAAAAAAATTTACACGCCAGGTACTAGTTGATCCACATTCAAATATTTAAGATACTGTTATTGTAAAAAGGAGCTGTGTTGGACGTATCTTCTCTTTACCTTTGTAATACACTGTCCAATCTTTCCATCTACTCTTTGCCCTGCATGATGACTTACCTGAATACATTACATCATCATGCTTCTGCATTCTCTGTCTTCTGGTTGAGTTCCACCATTGGGAGTCCTGAATGAAGACCAAAGGGAGCAAGGAAAGGGATGCCAAATATATTTACTCTCCTGTATTTCTGCCTTTAGTTTATCCCATGACTGATTATAGTCTTCAGTAAGTTCAACTCTTGTCTCAAGAACAGAGAGATGAGCTCCTATATGTTATAGGAGCTTTTAGCTCCTATAATGTTTAATCTACTTTCTACTACACAATAGATATTACCATCACTATTTTACCCAGTTCCTCCAAATCTTTTCTTATAATTGTGTACACATTCATACACACTGATATCACCGATGAATAAACTTTTTTTTAACATGATCTTGATTTCACAGTGGTCTTGCTTTTCTTAGGACTTTTAACAAATAGTGATAGCAAGCATATTGAGTTAATTTTACTTTTTATAGGTAAAAGTTTTAGAAATGGCCACAAGATTATATAGAGAGGGAATGATCCACTTTCAAAGAAGTGAATAAAATGCAAGAGAGTAAATCTAAAATAGTCTAATAGAACCCAGGAAAAAATGAAAATTAAAAAAAAACCTGAAAAACAAAATAATACTGTAAAATACAGTTAAACATGAAACCTCAGCTAGTGGTTATGATGAACTGATGATATTTTGCTAATCCTTAACAAATACAATAAACAGAAGATAAATCAAACAAAACAAATGAAACAACACATAAAAAAATGACAGCAAGACAACAAAACCCCTATTCTTTAAAGCTACTAGAGAATATAAAAGTAGGTAGAAGGGAATATCACTGTGTGAATTCCGCACTTTTGCGGCTTCTTATTTCCTCTTTGAGCACTTTCAATTTTTAGGAGGCTAGAGATGCAATGTATTGCTTGAGAAATAGCAGTGATTTGGAATAGTCAAAGAGCACCAGAAAAAGTAACCCTAAAATATACCAATTCCTCAAATTATTGGCTGACTTCTAAGATGTCAGGAAAAAAGTTGATACACTTGATAGAAAACATCTGAAGTGGTGTTCAAATTTATTCAAGTCAAGGAAATTTTAGGAATTCAACCAACTCTTTGTTTTCAATCTTTTTCTAGGATTCCAATAGGCAATGTGCTAAAAGTAGGGACAATATCATACCACCAAACTACTTTAGCTCCTATGAATTCTCATGCTAGTGAATAAGATCCCTGGCAACTTTTGCAGTTTAATTAAGTCTCTGTCAGCATACAACATTCTTTTAATATTGTTTACTCTTTATATATTTTCTATTGTTGCTTTCATGCAAAAATTAGATGTGAGATTTGAGAATCTGCCCTATAAAGCACCACATATTCAAATAATGAAACTTAAAATGTTTGTTAATTGATTACTTTGTTGATTACTCTGTATAGAAACTGGGACCATATTTGGTCCTATATTTTCCTGCAAGAAAAATCAACCTATAAGACAGGAAAACAAAATCTTTGGGACTCTTAATTTTTTACCCATATTGACATCACATCAAAAACTATAAGACTTGATAAAACAAATCAAATTAACTGGAAATCAAGAAAAATGCTTTATCATTTAACTGATTTTTCTTTAGATAGACTAGAAAATATAAAAAGAATATAGCAAAATTCTCATTTCTCTTCAATCCTCTTTAGTCAATGTTATCAGCTAATATTTATTAATCAGAATATAACTTTATAAATAAGAAATATGATCATAGCAATATTTTAACTTTACTACTGTCTCACTGAATTTTGCTTTCTAATTTAGACCACCAATATTACTGGTACTTATTCACATAGCTCCTTAATACCTCTAAGCAAGGACAATTTCTAAATATTCCTGTTTTTTATGACTATAATGCTATTTGTTAAATTATAGTGTATGTAATATATTTCCATAAGTTTTAAAGTTTATTATATTACTGTAAAAAGTTGTTGTATTCCACCAAAAGGCCCACAACCATTCATTACTGTCCCATTGTCTCCTCTAGTCTACCTCCCCAAACCCAATATCCCTCTCCACACTGAAAAATAAAATTTGAGATTTATAGTCCCAGATCAAGGACTTATTATAATTCTATGCTATTTCCTTCTTGTTTTTTTTCTCTATATGTGAAGCAAATAAATGAGAACATCGGATATTTGTCTTTATCCCAGACATATATCTTACTTGACATGCTATCCTCCTGTCAAGTTCCATTTATGTTGCAGCAAAGAATGATTTCACCAACAAAGTTAAATAGAATTTATTTCAACTAAACACACAAAAGTATAAACAAGTTTTTCAGGCTAAAGGAAAATGGCCCAAGGTGAAAACAGAACTATAGAAAATGATGAAATGTAAATAATAATAGTAGTAATAATAATAGAAATTACATGAGTAAATAAAAGAAATAATCAGATGTGATTTATCCATTCTTTTGAACAAGTGATATTGAGGAATATATTCAATCTAGTATAAAAAGGAAATGCCTTACAGAAAACAGCTTCCCTTACGTCATAAACCACAGGGAATAAAGGGTTATTTCAGAAGGAAACAGTTAGTTTTGACCTAAAGAGCCAATCATAGAAGTGGAAGGAAGAACTGATAGTGGTGGATTGAAACCAGGTCAAAGATAAATGTTTGACAATTACATTCCTTTTCCCAAAGCCTAAAGATATGGACATCTTATCCTCAGTTTACCCTTTCCCCGAAGCCTAACCCTTTATTTTGATTCCTTTTATGAGTTTGATAGAGCTTTCCTTCAGAAAGCTGCCCATCAGAAGATTGTATTGTTTATTCTGGCACCCACTAGTGTATGCAGTCTACTCTTTCTTGTTCAATTTTTCTTGATAAAAACCTCTTCTTGTGAATGTGAAGGCAAGATGGTTACTTTGAGGTCAAGCACTTATCATTGTACAGACTGCAGACTGGGTGCTCAAAAAAGGTTTGTCTCAATCTTGAAAAAAAATTAAATTAAAAAAAAGCTATATTATTTTGAAAACCACCAATCAAAATCCCTTTAGGAGATACTCATAATATACAGAGATATAAATATAAGGCAAAACAATATAGATGGTTGTTAGTTTCGCATTGTTCAAGAAATGTCAAAAAATATTAACTGAGGCATGTTTAATTTCTGGGTTCTTTAAATTACTAATACAAATATAAGTTGTAAAACTATTAGCTATACATAAAATAAAACAACTAGCCCTAGATTTACTGACCAGGAAAGCAGGCTTTGTGGAAAACTAGCAAAGAACAAGTTAGAAATATAGTGAAGCAATGGATATAATTGAACTTTAGGAATAAAATTAATATAGTATACATACATTATGTACATGTTGGTTGCATTGATGTACAACTCTAAAACATATAATTTAATGTCATAATATAATTTTAACTCATTTAAAAAAAGGGTCCTGAGAGGATAGTGCAGAGGGTAAAGTGTATAGTTTGCACATAGCTGGTCTCTCTTTAATCCCTATTACTATAGATGATCCTCCAACTATCACCAGGATTGATCCCTTAGACAGAGCTGGGAGTAATCCCTAGGCACAGCTGGGTATATGAAAACCTCTCCCAAAATTATAGGATCACAGAGATAAAGTCCCTTGCCTTCTGAGTTCAACCCTGACTTGATTCTTGGCTCTTTGTATGGGCCCCTGAATACCACCAGGAGGTGCCCCTGAAAACTACTAGGAGCATTCCAAATAAATTACTAATTTTACTAAATTGCTAAAATATTGACTATTCTGATCCTAGTATTGGTAGTATGCTTATGATTTATCATTTTTATTACATATATATTATTTCAGAGATTTTAACAGTATAAGTTGTTTTAAAATTAAAAAAATCAGAAATGAACACACATTTTTTACACTTAATTTTTTTTTGCTTTATTTCTTGGGCCACACATGGTGAGACTCAGGGGTTACTCCTGGCTATGCGCTCAGAAATCGCTCCTGGCGGGCCGGCGAGATAGCATAGAGGTAAGGCGTTTGCCTTGCATGCAGAAGGACTGTGGTTCAATCCCGGTATCCCATATGGTCCCTGGAGCCTGCCAGGAGCGATTTCTGAGTGTAGAGCCAGGAGTAATACCCTGAGCGCTGTCAAACAAAACCCCCCAAAAAACAAAAACAAAAAATCGCTCCTGACTTGGGGGACCATATGGGATGCCGGGGGCGCGGTCTGTCCTAAGGCATTAGTGCCACTGGTCTGACCCTACACTTAAAATTTTTATAATAATATATTAACTATTAGAATACGTGAACTTAATATATGATTATCTGTACTTTCATTCTAAAAATAAATGTATACATATATTTAACATTTTTTATTATGATTATTTTTAGTTTTAGGTGGCCTGACCTGGCAGTGCTCAAAGCTCATTCTTGGCTTTGATCACAGGATCAATCCTCGTGGGATAGAAAGACTGAATGGGGTACTGCGGATTGACCTGGGTCAGTAGTAAAGGCAAACACCACACTTGCCGTGCTATCATTCAGATCCTAAACTTATACTTTAATAAAATAATTATCAAACAGTACAGTGAATATTTGAAAGCAAAGGAAAAATGTAAATTAATAGTAGTTCTCTTATATCACTATTAGAAGTGTAAAATGGTAAGAACAGTCTGAAAATCAAGAATTACCTATTACATTTCTGATTGAACAAAACAAGATATTCAGCAACCCTTAATTTTAGGCATCTTTCTAACATGAAATTTAAGTTATTATTTTATAAAAGCTTATATTATAAAAGAAATGATTCAAAATGGCCAAATTGAAAACAGCACAAATTCCCATCAATAAGAGAAATAAATATTATCATATGACCTTAAGGAAATACTACAAAGCATAAACCTTTTATTAGTACTTGTTATAACCTCACAAATATTATTTGAACAAAATGAGATAAGCACAGATGATAATACATAATTCTAAGTACTTGAAATAAAGATAAGATAAAACTAGCTGGTAATAGCTGATATAAGGTTACTAGATATTATTAGAGAGAAGTACAGGCTTAAAATGTATTAAAAACTTTCTGCAGGAGTATGAATGTCTCATATTTTTTGAATAACTATACTCATAAGACACATATTTAGAAATCATCAAATGTAAAAGTAAAATTTGTTTTTCTCATTTTTATTGAAAGGAATTAAAGTCACAATAAAGTATGTGGATAAAATATAACAGCTCGGAGAGATAGCATGGAGGTAAGGAGGTTTGCCTTTCATGCAAAAGGTCATCGATTCGAATCCCGGTGCCCCGTATAGTCCCCCATGCTTGCTAGGAGCAATTTCTGAGCATGGAGCCAGGAGTAACCCCTGAGCACTGCCGGGTGTGACCCAAAAACCAAAAAAAAAAAAAAAAGATATTTAAAATTGGAATTGAAAAACTCATCTACATTGTATTTATAAATCAATATAAAATATAAAATTACAGAGAGATTAAATAGACTGTATTAAATAGTCATAGTTAATAGAGTTAAAATAATAAAAGAAAAGCAACCTTAGGGAAAAATGTGTATGTATATGTGTAAAATCTTTATTCACTAATAATAGCATGCCTCAGGTATTGAAAGTGTATATATTTTCTGCATATAAATGTTTACTTGCATTATTTATTATTATTACAATAGTGTTGTTGTAATAATTGTAATATTACAATAATATTATTACTGTATTATATTACTATAAATTTATGTTATGCATATAAATGTTTACTTGTATTATTGAAAAATAAATATCATCTAGCTTACATTACATAAAAATATTTCCACACAGGTAGCACACTAACATTTGAAAAATAACATTGCAAATTTATTAGAAAAATACATAGAAAAATATTTTAAGGATTTATTAAATGAGATTAAGGCATAACTTGCAAAACAAACTAAATAAATTAAAGCACTTAAAAAATGTAGTTAGTATATTGGGGCTGGTGAGATAGGATGAGCCTTGCAGAGGCATTCATTGGGTTTGATTTCTGGTATCTTATATGATTACCCCAAACTCCAGAGCACTGCCAGGAATTCCGGAGTGTTATCCCTGAGCATCACCCAAAATGAATAAATTAAGAACAATTAAAATAAAATAAAATGTATATTAAGTGTAAATATGAGTAAACATATCAGGTACATAAGGGAGAAATTTTTCTTCTAAGTGACAAAGGATCCATTCTAAATTATAATTTTAAAAGACCACTTTTATTGCTGAATACAATGTAGTAAACATAGATTTATGATGTTGAACATCTGAAATTTATATAACATATAATGCGTTCTTAGTTAAAAATGACTAATTTTAAATTATAGATTACAAACAAATATAAGGAACTGGAGAGATAGAACAGGAAATTATGTGCTTACTTTGTATGCAGTCGACCCTAGTTTCATACCTGTCACCACAGATGGTCCCTGAATACAGTCAGGAGTCATTTCTGAGAACAGAGCCAAAGTAAACCCTGAGCTCTGTAGGGTATGGCTCAAATTCTACTCTTCCAAAGAGTCCAAATATAAAAATTTATCTAAAAATAAAGTATAGGAGCTCCTCCTAAAATGAATACTAAAATGACTGAGTACTTAACACAAAAGTGTGAGGCTTAGGAGAAAAAAGGACATGTAAAAAACTTAAATTGGTATGTCTAATTAAAGTATAAAAAGATGACAAACTCACTGGTAGTCAGTAAAAAAGCAAATTAAAATAATGAGAATTCATTTACATGCTTCATTTGGGAAAAATTATAAATTCTGTTAACACAAACTGTGTGGAAAGACTAAAACTCATTTATTTTTAGCATAAGAGTACTTAAATAATTTGTAAAGAAAGTTAGCAAAAGCAAGTAAAATTGGGCATTACATATGTTATGCCTTAAGTGGGAGGTATAATAATGTTACACCCCCCCAAATGATAATATCCTAATCTATAAAATCTAGAAATATGTCACTTTTACTGGCAAAGAAAGAGACATTGAAAATATGTTGCAAAGTCATTTTTGGACAGGTGATTTTGAATTACTCAGGTAAACACAATGCTATCACAAGACATCTTGTAAATAAAAACCAGAAAAGTAAAATAAATAAAGTAAGAGTAAATAAAAAACAGAAAACACAAGTAATGCTGGAAGTTGGGCACAGTCATTCAATTGTTGTCTTTAAAGATGAAAGTGAGTTGGACCCCAAAGTTGAAAAAGACAATATTATGTATGGTGCCTGAAGAAATTTGAAGTAAAAGGGACACTATTGGTAGAATGTCGTCTGGTTCATCCTCTATGGATAACAGTATAGAGACTTCCCCCCAAATTAGAAACTGAACTTACATATGATCCAGAAATTTCACTTCTTGGCATTTAACCCAAGATTCAAAGACACTTAAAAAAAAAAGACATCTGGTGTCAGGAAACTTTCCTCTCAGTTGTGGATAAGAAAATCAGGCCACTGTAGCTAGCAATCTTGGTATTTGGGCAGGTCCTAGGACAAGGCCTAGGATAGAGTCTTTAAGGTTCTGAGGTACTGTTCCACCATTGTTGGTGTGTTCAGTTTTCTGTATCATGTGCTCCATGTTTTTGCTCATTCCCTAAGCCGTCCACAACTGAGAGGAAAGTTTCCTGACACCACAAAAGAAACCCTGGGATATGGCAATGAGTATGTATGGAGCCAGTGGTTGTTCCCATGACAATATGCTTCAAGAGTGGAGAAACCCTGAATCTCTTAGACCATGGGAATTTCCTTCCTTCCCCAATACTTACTGTGTCTATACAACAAACAAACAAACAAACAATGTGGGGTAACACAAACCCTGCCACTGCAGCACTTTTTCTGGTTTTGTTTTGTTTTATTTTTTGTTTGCTTTTTGATATTATTTTCCTCCTCTTTTTTCTTCCACTTTTTTCTTTCTTTTCTACCTTTGTGGATATTATTCGGTGATATATTTTTTTCTTTTTTAGTAGTTCATACCAAACTTTTTTTTCTCATCCTTTCCTTAACCTTTTTGTCTCCAACAGAATAGCATAACTTGAATCATTCAGCCTTATAAATTGAGGGGGGGGGGAAAGAATGATACCAGGACCAGTCATATGAACATGTAGTGTAAATAAAAAATGACCAGACTGGAACACCAAACAGAATAGATACCCAACCTATAACAAGTTGTAAGGAGGAGACCAGTTGCACTAGGATTCTGGGGGGTAAAGGAGGTAGATGTGGGAGACATGCTGGGAACAGGAGTGGAGGGAGGACAACGTTGGTGGTGGGAATGCCCTTCATTCATTGTCACTATGTATCGTAAATAATTCTGTGTAATGAACTTCAGTCACAATAAAAAAATATGAGAAAAAAAAGGCACCTGCATTCCTTAATTCATTGTAGCACTGTTAGAATTGGAAATGACCCAAAGGACTTGATTGGATGAATGGTATAAAGAAATTATTGTATATATGGGGGCTGGGTGGTGGCGCTGAAGGTAAGGTGCCTGCCTTGCCTGTGCTAGCCTAGGACGGACCGCGGTTCGATCCCCCGGTTTCCCATATGGTCCCCCAAGCCAGGAGCGACTTCTGAGCGCATAGCCAGGAGTAACCCCCAAGCGTCACCGGGTGTGGCCCAAAAACCAAAAAAAAAAGAAATTATTGTATATATACATAATGGAATAAACAATGCTTAGATACAAAAATATAAAATCTTGCAATTTGCCATTTCGTGTTTGGAACTGGGGATATTATGCTAAGTGAAGTCGACAGAGGAGAGAGACAAATACAGAGTGGTATCTCTCATATGTGGACTAGAAAGAAACATAAGAAAAAATAACAAATGGCCAGTGGCAACAGAAGCCAATGAGGTCATACAGAATTGCATTCACCAAGGAAGTAGAATATGAGCTGGGAGGACACTTGAGACACTGGTGGAAGAATTCTGCAACTCTGATAGGAGACTTGGTGTGGAAACATTGCACGATTGAATTTTTTAATTTCAGAATACTTTATTAAGAGTATTATAAATAATTGCACCTATAGTAGCACTGGAGTTGCAAAAGAACATGGATGTTTTCTGGAGTCTTATCTCCAAAAGAGATGTAACTTGCTAACACCTTGATTTCAATCTTGTGCAACCTATTTCAGACTGCTAAAACAACACACAGAAAGGTAGCTGTTTCCTCCTCCTCTTCCATTTTCTTTTTCTTTTAAGTGGAAGTAATATTGGTTTACAAGACTGTAAATGTTTGTACTTCTAGGGGTACATAGAATCCAACTATACCTATCAACAAAGTGCCAAATTTGCTCTGCTGTTGCCCACAGTGTTGTTTTGAGTCACAAAGTTTCTGGAACTTTGTTACACAGCAACAGGAAACAATTATAACTTGAAATTTTCAATTCTAGGTAACTAACTTTAGAGCATCTTATGATGTATTAAAGAATTTTCCTTGAAGGAAAGTTTTGAATTAAACTATCTCTAAGTTGGAAAGCAAAAATACTCATTTTTAAATTTTTTAATATATTTTCCATAAGTGATAATTAAAAGCATAAACTTCATATATATATTTTAACCTGGAATTCTTCAAAGGTGTACTTTTTGGCCATGAGTTTGCTTTCCAAAGATCCCTCCTAGGCTGTAACAAGGGCCACTCCTAATTATCAATTCAGGTCTTGGGCCTGGTGATTGTAGTGCTGCTGAGAACTTCAGTGCCACATTAGGGCGTCTGAATGTCAGGCATTTACTACAGCCCAATAAGCTACCTTATCAGTTCCTCAGACTAGATTTTTTTTTTTTTTTTTTTTTTTGGTTTTTGGGTCACACCCGGCAGTGCTCAGGGGTTACTCCTGGCTCCATGCTTAGAAATCGCTCCCGGCAGCCACGGGGGACCATATGGGGCACCGGGATTCGAACAGATGACCTTTTGCATGAAAAGCAAATGCCTTACCTCCATGCTATGTCCCGGGCCCTCAAACTAGATTTTTAAATAAAAAGACTTGTACAGAATAAAATTGTCTTATGTACATTAATATTCAAGGTCAATTTTTTAAAAGTAACTAATTTAATAGCTGTTTTAACAACAAAATGTTATTCTCATAGTTCTATAGGTAAAAAATACAAGAATTTTACAGGAATTAATAAAATATCGTACAAGGATAGTTGATTTTTCTTTTGTTTGTTTGTTTGTTTTGGGGTCAAACCTGGGGACGCTCAGGGATTACTCCTGGCTCTACACAAGTGCTTCTCAATTATTTTCTGTCATGCTCCCCTAGGAAGAAGAAAACATTTTTCGCGCCTCCCCCACGCGACTGTAAATAGTATTTTTATTTAAAAACTTTAACCTACAAAACAAAAATATATAAAAATAATTTGAGCTAATTTTTGAATCAGAGGTGATGTCTGGATTAATGGCTACAATGAGCACATTTTGCAATGCGTAGCTTTCCGAAGCCGGGTTTGAAGCAGGACACAGCAATTCTCAGCTCCGGAGACATACAGAGACATAAACACCGGGGCTTTGTTTGTTATGACAGTGTTTGCCGAGGTCAAACGCGCCCCCCCTTACGGAGCCTCGACCCCCCACTATTTGAGAACCACTACTCTACAGTCAGAAATCTCTCCTGCAGGCATTGAGGACCATAAGGGACAAACGCCCTATGGCTGTGCTATCTCTGTGGCCCCAGGATAGTTCATTTTTTACTGGAAAATCTAGAAGATAGCTTTTTTTTTTTCATGTCACCTGCGTTCCTTGGTTCATCAATTGAATAATTGATTGAATCACATCATCATTTCTCTCTCTCCTTTTATAACACTGTATCCTTCTGTAGTCATATCTTCTACTTTCTGAATATGAATACCTATTATTAGATTCAGGCTTCTTTGGGTAATAAAGAACAATATCTCAAGGCTAACTTGATCATACTTGCGTGAAGTGGCATTTATGATTTCTTTTCTTTTTCTTTCCTTTTTTTGGTTTTTGGGTCACACCAGGCAGCGCTCAGGGATTAATCCTGGCTCTACGCTCAGAAATCGCTCTTGGCAGGCTCCAACGTCCTTCTGCATGAAAGGCAAATGCCTTACCTCCATGCTATCTCTCCGGCCCGCATTTACAATTTCTAGGGATCAAAATTCCTTTGAACTTATAGTATGGTTTATGTATTTTAATAAATAAAATTTAAGATATTTATTTGATACAGATGAGAGTGGTAATAATTCCCCTGATTCAATGTCAATATGTACCTGAAATATTACTGTAAAAGGTATGTAATCCACTTTGGTCAAAATAAAAATTATTATTTTTATTATTATTTATGAAGCAATAAAAAGACAACATGAAATAGCTCAAAAATAAATATGCTCTTTTTCCAAACTGTTGTGCTATTTTGTAATGCCTTTTATAGTAATATAAATAAGTGGTAATTTAGCGAGGTAATTCATTACTGTATTATAAGAACCATTACCCTTCCTCTGGCCCTGACAACCTAATACACTGGGGTCCTCAGTATCTTGTAGCTCTATCTTAATCAACTCTATATATCATACATGTAAAATACATACTTAAAGTTATAATTTTTATCATGGAGTTCAATGGTTATACACAAACTGATTAATTTCTGATTAATTTCATTCTAAGTATGTCTTATCTCTTGAAGAAAAAAACCCAGAAGAATTTGTCCACAAAATTAACAGTTATTAAAGTAATTTGAGAGAACTAAATGGAAGAACTAATGGACTCTTTAGGAGAGCTACCATCTGGATGAAAGAAAAACATAGGAGGGTTTTAGAAAGGAAAAGATCAGACATATGAACTAATTTTATAATAAAGAAAAGTTGCAATAGCACTGAATAATGTTGAATGCTAAGCTTCAGTTGATGAGCATAAATTCATGACTAATAACAATCTTCTATATTTCATAATTTCTGTTTTCTCACAACTTTCAGTCTTGAGATTAATATATATATTATATAGTAATTCATTACAGCTAAGATTTTCTGATAAGGAAAAATAGAAAGAAGGCCAACTGAGTGGAGGATAAATGAACTAGTGATTATACTATTATATGGGCATTGAGCCCAGTAACGTAGGAAATGATTGTAGACAACAGAATCAGTATTGTTAGGTTAAAGAATTTGAGTTCATGATGTGGTAAAATGTCCAGTGAAGAATAGGCTAGAACAGACTTATTTTGGAATGATTTTAAAATCAAAGTTTCAGATAATGATAATATCCAGAATGAATTATTAAAATCTGTGGGTTTTCTAAATTTAAGGATAAGACAAAATATTTTGAAGACAAAATAGCAAAAACAGTTTGCAAACAAAATGTATTAACAAGGTCATTAGCAAGAATATTTAGTTTATTCTTATGTTATAGAAGCTTAAAAGCATTTTATTTTAGGTCTTAAAGATATTATGGTGTTAAAGTCATTGATAATTCATAATGTGTAGAGAAAACCTAGTTTGTACATTATTTGTTGAATAATCTCTATTAAAAATTACATAGAAAGGGAACAGTTTTGGAGAGTAATACTACTAGTTGTGACTGCATTAGTTTGAGTTTTCAATGTATTAGTAAATTACACCTGCTCAGTATGCAACTGTATATATAGGTTGAAAAGTTAAAATTATGAATGGAAAATTACCAGTACCAGTAGTAATTCTGTAAGCAAAGTGAATATTATACAATATTATGCAAATTACTTAAAATACTGCCAACAAACATGTTGCATATTATTAATTGTATTTTATTGTGATTGAAATTATTTAGAATTTTATGTGGACCCTTAATTTGTATGTAATCTATATTTTACACAAGTACAATACACATGCAAATGGTCAAGTTCTGTCAATTTGATTAATATGATCAGTTTTTCATATTCCAATCAAAATAATTATTTTGAAATGTTGTACTGGTGAAGGGAGGTGTTCTTTTTTATGACTGAAATCCAACTACAAACATGTTTGTAATCATGGAGCTTAAATCAAGATATTATTTTATAAAATAAATAAAAAGTTATGGCACTAAATAATATAAAAGTTGATGAAATTTTGCTCTAAATATAAAGAAAAGAAAACCTGCAATAGAAGAACGCTTAAATTATGGGTGTTGCTAAAATTTATGTAAAGTTCTTGTTAATGTGGAATTGTGCATTACTGATTATTGAAATAAATGAGTTTTTGTTATGAAATAGACAAAAAAGGAAATATAAAATAGCTTAAAACACTTGGTAACTTCCTTTATTTCTGGATCACATGATAGATGGATACACCATGAGGATTTACTACTAAAATTACCTATTTGGTAAAAAAAATTCCAGGAGGAATTTTGGTCAACAAAATAGCTGTTTTGGAAAGAAAAGTCATAATTTTTTCCAACATGGCAGAGAAGAATATTGATTTTATTTTAGGTGTTAAAGATATTATGGATGTTAAAGTCATTGTTAATTCATATTAATTTGTAGAGAAAACCTAGTTTGTACATTATTTGTTGAATAATCTCTATTAAAAATACATAGATAGGGAACAGTTTTGAAATATTTCAAGCACACTTGAAATAGTAATACAACAATACTAATTCAGTTAAATAAACAAAAATGGCAAAAATAAAAAATGTAATTAATTTTGTTTCTACAGTGCTTTATAATGTAACCTTTAAATAATATATTTATTTTTAGTTATTAAATTTTCTTGATTTTGAGGCATATTGAATGCAGTATCACTTGAGCTATCTAATTCTGGCATTAAAATAATTCATATTTACTAATTTTAAGAGATATATTTTGATATAATTAAGATTTAAGTAATCAATAAACATCCTGTATTTATATCTCTTGATATAGGTATATGTAAATATTTTATCTGATATAAAAGATATATAATTATCTTGATGTATATTTCAATGGAATAAAAATATTCTGTTAGTGATAGAGTACATACTGACAAAAGAATAGAATTGAGAGGTCAGACAATGTCAATATGAATAGATACTTCCCCAAGAGAGAGCACAATGATAGGCCAGAAGGCATATGGAAAAGTGCTCACCATCTCTTATTATCAGGGATATAAAATGAAAACAATAGTGAGATATCATCTCACAGCAGAATAGCATGTATCAAAAAAATATGAAACAACCAGTGTTAATGTGGCTGTGGTTAAATAAGGAACCCTAATTCTTTTTTGGTGGTGATATCTTCTGACTTAGCATCTTTGGAAAATAGTAAGAGGTTTCCTAAAAACTTAAAAATAGGAATTAGATATGATCCCACAATTCCACTTCTTATCATCTAACACAAACATAAAAACATACATACAAAAAAGATTTGCACACTTACATTCATTCAGCAATTAGTTAATAGCCAGGATAAAGATGCAACCCAAATATTCAATGGCAGATAAATGGATAAAAGGTTATTGTATAAATATATAATAATTATGCAGCCAAAATAAAATATTGAATTCAAGTTCATGCAAGTTGGATAGAACTGGAGGATATCAGATTAAGCAAAATAAACCAGAAAGAGAAGAATTTTGGGTCACTTCAATCTGTGGTATATATAGAAAAAAAGAAACAAGAAAATATACAGTAATAGATATGAAAAACCATTGGAATAGGATTTAAAAACTCAGATTACCAAGCAATGTGGGGAGTGGAAAGGTGAAATGAAGAGGTTTAAGTAGAAGTAGTCCAAGGACAGTGGTGGAGATTGTTGGTCATTCTGATGGTGGTGTGCTAACTTCTTTATTAAAACATAAATGTTTAAACCATTCTAATAATGTTGCCTAAATTTAATAATAACAAAAAGTCAGTGAACAGAACCACAAAAAAGAAAGTTCACTGAGTTGATTCAGTTTTTGTTTAAACATTTATTATCAAATCAATTCCTCCATTATGTGTGAGACAGCCCTGAACACTGACTGAGAAAATAAGAAGCTTGAGTTTCTACAAGCATAAGAGAATTAATATAATCAATTTTCACACTACATCTTAAAGCCACGTACCTGGAAACATTGCTGGACTTAAAATCAGGAAAGTCTCTTTTCAAGTAACAAGAAGTTTGGATCATCACTTCTATCACCTATTGTATTTTTTTCTCAAAACATAGAAAATATAGACAATTAGTGAAAGATAATAAGTAGTTCTTTTTATGAAGACTTTCTTCTACACATGAGAAAATACAGTCAGAATAGTATGCAGTTCCTTTTTAGACAGTCCTTCATATTTGGATTTCAGACTTACCATAAATCAGGGTCAATCTTTCCACCAGTGTCCGCCTTCCCTTCACAAATGTTCCTTAAGTTCATACCATAACAACTCCCATCCTCCAGCCCCTAGACTGCCAGTACAACAGGCCCGTTTTAAGTTCAGATAGTCAAAATTTGGTCTCTTGATTTCATGTTGTTGCCTTTGGCTTGATATTAATTTTGCTTTTGTTTAACACTAGCAATGCACCTGAGACCCCTTGACCCCTGACCCTAACTTTTCACATTTGTGTTCTTCCTCTTTCACTCAGTTTTTCCTTCTTGTAACTATACTCTGGGGCCAAGGGTGTTGAGACAACTCCTACTTAGATCATAAATTTCTTTATGCATTTATTCTAAGTGTCACATATAAGTGATGCCATTCTGTATTCTTCATCTGGCTTACTTTGTTTAACATAATATATTCAATTGATATTCTAGTTTTGTTCATGTTGCAGCAAATTTTAAAATTGCATCATTCTTTATAGATATGTAGCATTTCATTGTATATATGTACCACATCTTCATGATTCAAGAGTTGCTTTCTCACCACACCCCCACCAACAGACATTGTTCCCAGTATTTTTAATATGTGTCATCCTCACTGATATAAGATGATATCTTATTGTCTTGGTTTGGATTTCCCTAATGATAAGTGATGATGAGCAGTTTTTCACGTGTCTGATGGCCATCTGTTGGTCTTCCTCAGAGAAGTGTCTGTTCATTTCCTCTCTCCATTTTTTCATAGGGTTTTCAGAATAACATATAGTTCTAATAACACTTGCTGTAAACATGGTTGTAGATGATTTCTAGAAAGTTACCAAGAAAATTTAATTAAGATCTTAATTTCTCACAGAGATCTACATTTTAGGTAAAAATGAGTTTAGTCACTCAAAAGTTTTACTCATTTATTTTAAAACAAACTAAGAGAAAACTATTTAAAATTCTCCAAAGGTTAGATATCATTAGAAAAATTGTTATTTGAAGTTACACTAAATTCCTCATAGTTTTAGAAAACAAATTTTGAATTTTGAGTACCCTGGAAATCTTAAACATCTTAGTAAGAAAGCTCAATGTAAGAAAAAACTATAAACTCACTCAAAAAGGAAAGAGAGACCAGGTTACCAGATCTGGCCGTGATGACCATTCTGGCATGGGGGAATCTGGCCCCCAGATTAATTGGCAGTCCGTGGGGTCTTTGGCCAGCTGTCCAAACCAGTGCCCACCACATACCAGTGCAAGACAGACAGAACTCCTGGCATGTGGGGTCTCTGAGCCCAGCTCTTGCCTCTGCAGTTTATGAATGCATAAGGAGAGGAGTTTTCCTCCACCTTATCCCAGCCCTCAGGGTCCAGGTTACCAGATCTGGCCATGAAGACCATTCTGGCGTGAGGGAATCTGCCCCCCCCCCCGACTAATTGGCAGTATGGGAGGTCTTTGGCTAGCTGTCCAGCGCAGTTCCCACCACATACCAGTGCAAGACGGCCAGAACTCCTGGCATGTGGGGTCTCTGAGCCCAGCTCTCACCTCTGCAATTTGTGAATGCAGAGGGGGAGGAGTTTTCCTCTACCCCATCCCAGCCCCCAGGGCCCAGGTTACGAGATCTGGCTTAGGGAACTAGCAAAAACATGGAGCACATGATACAGAAAACTGAGCACACCAACAATGTTGGACCAGAACCTCTCTAGAACCTTAAAGACTCTATCCTAGGCCTTGTCCTAGGACCTGTGCAAATATCAAGATTGATTGCTACAGAGGCCAGATTTTCACACACACACACA
>PVKC010009933.1:10473-26406 GCA_004027635.1 Crocidura indochinensis | reverse complement strand
TAATTGTAAGCCCCAGTATTTCTACAAGCAAGTAGAAATACATTGACATCTTCCCTTCCCTGCATGAACTCAACTCTGTGGATTAACAGTCCAGTTCCATGCTTCTGTGACTATTGCTTCCATGCATATTTATATGCAAATATTTTATAATTAGTGTGTTTAACTCCTTTGGATAAATGCTTTGTAGAAATCGGTTGCATAATATTGAATTCACTATTTCTATCTTTTAAAAAACTTCATATTGTTTTCCATTGATTCTATTGGTACTAACATTCCTGACAACCCACAGCAGGGCACCTTTTGTTGTTTTTTGTTTTAAGGAGAAATCTGGTGCTACTCTGGGGTTATTACTGGCTCAGTATTCATGGATTCCTCCTGTTAGTGTCAAAGGACCATATGGGATGTTGGAGATTACTAGGGTAAATGCCCTGTCCATTTATCTATCTCTCTGGTCCCATACCAGGGCACCTTTTCTCCATATTCTCACTCTCATCTCTGACTTAGAGATGAACACCATCCTTATATGTATTTCATTTTATGTTTAATGTTTATTTCTCTATTATATGTGACAGCGAGCATTTCTTTTTTTGTTTGTAAGTCATCTGTGTGTCTTCTCCAGAAAAGTGGCTTTTCATCTGTTGCCTACTTTTTGCTTTGTTTGGTTTGGAATTTTGAACCAAACATGAGGGTATTCAGGGTTTATACCTTACTCTGTAGTCAGAGACAATCCTGGCATAGAGTTAATTAGGCAACCATTGTTTTAGAAAACATTGCTTTCTTATGTAGCATATGTATATATAGATTCAAGTTTCATAATAATATATGTCTATGACTATGAAATTGCTGGAAAGCTCAACTTTACCTTTAATTAAGATTCTTTAATTTTCACAATGGAATCACTAAACTACTGGGTGCTGAAAGGAGGTAAAGTGATATTCATGATACAGTATTAGTATCTGTATTGAGAGGGGGCAAATTGTCTGTAATAAACTCAGGCTGAGGGAGAAAGCAGAAGAGAACCTGGTACCTCTGGTGCTGTGAAAAGTGCTTTGCTGAAGGGATAGGCATGGAAACACTTTTTGAATGAAAGTAAATCATGAAACATAAATATGGTTAGCTTAATCTCTGTTTATATCAATGTGACTCATTTTAAAATGAAACAAAAAAAACTGCTCAGAGGTGGGTCAGGAAATACACATACTGATTTCTGCTGGCTTCTGCTGGGTGTCAGAAGGGTGCTGAAGCCATCTTGGGCCATGCTGCTCCTAGACACCTGAGATTGGATTTCATCACCGATCCTCCCGGAGGTCCTGCCTGCTTCAGAGATGGTTTGGGACGTACACACACTGATTCCCGCGAGTCTATGCTGGGTGTCAGAGGCGCTTGGCAGTCATCTTGGGCCTTGCTGTTACCAGCAGCCCGAGATCGGATTTCTTCAGCTTCCTTACTAGCAGATTTTCCAATGAATACCACCACAACACGTAGAAAAACCCACAATACAACTGTAACAATGGGGGAAACAATGCAGGCCAACACCAGGCCATGAAAATGAAGATGGCAGTTCTGAAGATCCCCCAAACGGCCAATCACCTAGTTAGTCTCTCAGATATGGAGTTTAGAAAAGAAGTATGGAGGATGTTCAAGGAACTCAAAGAAAATATAGAAGAGTATAATCAAGAGAATATGAAGATAGAAATCAGAAAACTCCTAACTGAAATATCAAGTCAAATAACATGTCTGAAAAACTCAGTAGACAAATTGACAGGCAAAATATATATGCTCTCCTACAGGGTAGCAGCAGCTTAGGATAGAATTAATGTACTGGCAGGTGAGATGCATAACAACTCTATACAGCAGAAGATACTGGAAAAAAGCCTTAAAGCAAATGATCAGACAATGGAAAAATTACTCAAAGAATATGACAAGATGAAAATAGAAGTCTTTGATAAGCTCAACAGTAGCAACTTAAGTATCAATGGAGTCCCAGAGACCCAGGAAGAAAATCTCCATGAAGAATTAATGGTTGGGGGCCGGGAGGTGGCGCTGGAGGTAAAGTGCCTGCGCTAACCTAGGACGGACCGCAGTTCGATCCCCCAGTTCTCCATATGGTCCCCCGTGCCTGCTAGGAGCGACTTCTGAGCGAATAGCCAGGAGTAACCCCTGAGCATCACCGGGTGTGGCCCAAAAACCAAAAAAAAAAAAAAAGAAAAAAAGAAAAAAGAATTACTGGTCAAGAATATCATTAAAGAGAAACTACCAGAGCTAAAGAATACATACGACCAAATTCTGCATGCCCTAAGTGTACCAACTAAAAGAGTCCCCAGGAAAAGCACACCGAAACACATCCTAGTCACAATGACGAATCCCACAGAGATAGAATATTGAAAGCAGCAAGATCAAAAAAGGAAAACTACATAGAAGGGAGCATCCTTGAGATTTACAGCAGACCTGTCACCAGAAACACTCAAGGCCAGAAGGCAGTGTTGGGGCATAGTGACAAAACTCAATGTAATGAATGCCTCGCCTAGAATACTTCACCCAGTAAAACTCACTTTCAAGTTTGAAGGAAAAAATACATGACTTCACAGATAAACAACAGCTCAGAAACTTTACAGACTCAAAACCAGTCATTAAAGAGATACTGAAAGATCTACATTAAGACAAGACTGATCAACAGACACATCAATCTTTGACACAAAGCTGCCACTAAATCTCATGACAATTCTTTCTCTCAATGTCAATGGACTAGATGCACCACTAAGAGACACAGAGTGGCTAAACGGATCAAAAAAAAAATCTCAATCCAACTTTCTGCTGCCTACAAGAAACACACCAGAATAGTCAGAACAAACAAAAACTCAAAATAAAAGGGAAGAGGTAAATCATCCAAGCAAATAACACTCATGAAAAAGCTCGTGTGACTATACTAATATCAGATGATGCAAACTTTATACCAGAAAAGTTGTAAGGGACAAAGATGGACGTTTTGTATTAATCAAGGGATATGTACAGCAGGAAGAAATCACTCCCCAAAACATATATGCACCAAATGAGAGGCAGGCAAAATACTTAATACAATTGTTGATAAATTTAAAAAAGGATATCAATAGCAACACAATAATTGTGGGTGACCTCAACACGGACCTGTCAACACTTGACAGGTCAACCAGACTGAAACTGAACAAAAAATATACTAGACTTGAAAAGATAAATGGAAAAAAGAGGTCTAGAAATTTTGCAGGCTACCTTCACAGACCACAAGGTTCTGAAATTATATGTGAACTACAAAAGGACACAGAAGAAAAACTTTAACACATAGAAATTAAATAGACAAATACTGAACAGCCAGTGGGTCTGAGATAAAGTCAAAGAGGAAATCAATACTTTCCTGGAAACAAATGATAATAAAGACACAAACTATCAGAACTTATGTGACACAGCAAAAGTGGTCCTGAGAGGAAAATTTATAGCTTTGCAAGCACATATAAGGAAAGAAGAAGGGGCATACCTGAATAGCTTAATTGCACAGTTCATAAAATTAGACAGTGCTCAAGAAAAGGAACCAAAAATAGGGAGACAGAAGGAAATAACAAAGCTGAGAACAGAAATCAATGAAGTGGAAACCAAAAAAACAATCCAAAAGATCAATGAAAGTTGAAGTTGTTTCTTCGAAAAAAAATAGACAAGTTTGATAGACTACTGGCAAAATTAACAAAGAAAAAGAGAGAGAAACTTGATAACTCACATCAGGAATGAAAAAGGCAGAAATTCAAAGGGTAATCAGAAACTACTTCGATAAACTCTATGCCACTAAAAATTTGAACCTGGAAGAAATGGATATATTCTTGGACTCTTATAACCTTCCATGGTTGAAAGAAGATATAGAATATCTAACCCCCCATCACTATTGAGGAAATTAAGACAGTAATCAAACGTCTGTCCAAAAACAAAAGCCCAGGCCCAGATGGATTCACAAATAAATTCTTACAAACATGTCAAGAGGAGCTACTACCAATTCTGGCAAGACTCTTTCATGAAATCGAAAAAAAAGGAACACTTCCAAATAGCTTTTATCAAGCCAACATCACCTTGATAACTAAAACAGACAGAGATGCTACCAAAAAAGAAAATTACAGACCAATATCACTGATGAACACAGATGCAAAGATCCTCAACATAATAATGGCAAATAGGATTCAATGCCTCATTAAGAAGATCATCCACTACTATCAAGTAGATTTCATCCCAGGAATGCAAGGATGGTTTAACATCCTGTCAACATAATATACAACATCAACAACAAGAAAAATAAAACCACACAATCATATAAATATACACAGAAAAAACAATTAATAAAGTCCAGCACCCATTCCTGTTCAAAACTCTTAGCAAGATGGGAATTAAAGGAACCTTTCTCAATATAGTTAAGGCCATCTACCACAAGCCAATGGCAAATATTATCCTCAATGAAGAAAAACTTAAATTTTTTCCTCTAAATTCTGGTACAAGACAAGGCTGTCATCTCTCACCACGCCTATTCAACATAGCACTGGAATTCCTTGCTATAGCGATTAGGCCAGAAAAAGATATCAAGGGAATCCAGATAAGAAAGGAAGTTGTCAAGCTCTCACTGTTTGAAGATGACATGATACTCTACTTAGAAAACCCTAAAGAATCTACCCAAAATCTTCTAGAAACAATAGACTCATATAGCAATGTGGCAAGCTTCAAAATTAACACACAAAAATCAATGACATTTTTAAACACCAATAATAACAGAGAAGAAATGGACTTTAAGAAAACAACCCCATTCACATTAGTGCCACACAAACTCAAATATATTGAGTCAACTTGACTAAAGAGATGAAGGATCTATACAAAATAAACTATAAAACACTGCTCTAAGAAATAAGAGAGGACACACGGAGATGGAAACACATACTCTTCTCAAGGATTGGCAGGATTAACATACTCAAAATGGCAATACTCCCCAAAGCTGTGTACAGATTTAATGCAATCCCTTTAAAGATACCCATGACATTCTTCAAAGAAGTGGATCAAACACTGTTGAAACTCATTTGGAACAGTAGGCAACCTCAAATAGCTAAAGCAATCATTGGGAAAAAGAATATGGGAGGCATAACTTTCCCAAACCTTAAACTGTATTACAAAGCAATAGTTATCAAAGCAGCATGGTATTGGAACAAAGACAGACCCTCAGATCAGTGGAATAGGCTTTAATTCTCTGAGAATGTTCCCCAGACATACAATCACCTAATTTTTGATAAAGGAGCAAGAAATCCTAAATGGAGCAAAGAAAGCCTCTTCCACAAGTGGTGTTGACACAACTGGCTAGCCACTTGCAAAAAATTGAAATTAGACACCCAGCTTACATCATGTACAAGATAAAATCCAAATGGATTAAAGACCTTGATATCAGACTTGATACCATAGGGTATATAGAACAACATGTAGGTAAAACGTTCCATGACATTGAGACTAAAGGCATCTACAAGGCACTGACACAACTTTACAAGGAAACAACATCTAATCCCATCACGAAATGGGGAGAAGAAATGGACAGCCAATTTTATAAAGAAGAAATACATTTGGCTAAAAGGCACATGTAAAAATGCTCCACATCACTGGTCATGAGGAAGATGCAAATCAAAACATCTATGAGGTACCATTTCACCCCACAGAGATTGGCACACATCACAAAGAATGAGAACAAGCAGTGTTAGCAGGAATGCGGAGAGAAAGAAACTCTTATCCATTGCTTGTGGGAATGCCATCTAGTCCAACCTTTATGGAAAATGATATGGAGATTCCTCCAAAAACTGGAAATTTAGCTTCCATAATATTCAGCTATACCACTCCTAAGAATATACCTAATATACCTAATATACCTAAGAATACCCTAGGAACATAAAAATACAATACAAAAACTCCTTCCGTACACCTATATTCATTGCAGCCCTATTTACTATGGCAAGACTCTGTAAACAAGCATGGTGCCTCTCAACAGATGAATGGCTAAAGAAACTATGGTATATATACACAATGGAATATTATGCAGCCATCAGAATAAATGAAGTCATGAAATTTTCCTATCAATGGATGTACATGGAATCTATTATCCTGAGTGAAATATGTCAGAAAGAAAGAGAGAGAGAGAGAGAGAGAGAATTGATCTATGGGTTTTAAGAAAAATGAAAGACATTTTTGCAGTAATTTTTAAACACAAAAGACAGGAGGGCTGGAGGTTCCAGCTCACCTCATGAAGCTCGTCACAAAGAGTGATGAACTTAGTTAGAGAAATAACTATATTGAGAAGTATACTAATAATGAGAATGTCTGAGGGAAATAGAAAGCCTGTGTAGAGTACAGGCAGGGGTGGGGTGGGGAGGAGGGATATTTGGGACAATGTTGATGGGAATGCTGCACTGGTTATAGGGGGTGTTCTTTACATGACAGAAACCCAACCACAGTCATGTTTGTAATCGAGGTATTTAAATAATAAAAAAGGAAAAATGAGGCATTATTTAGAAGGTAAAGATATATTAATAATACACTTTTTGTAACAGTATTTAGAGAATGGGGAAAAAGAGTAGAGTCTACCCCTTAATCTTACCAAACCAAAGGGTAAAAAGCCAAAAATGTACTTAGAGAAATTCCCAACAGCTGTCAGAGATAAGGGAGGGAAGTGAGTGGCCTCTTAGATAAAATCATCCAATCCCTGTTCAACCATTTTTAACAGGGTATTCCACTCATAACTTGGAACTAAGGTTTCCATACATTGTTGGACATTTTTCTCCCGCTAGTCTGCAATGAACATCTTATCTTCCTCAGTTAAGAAACTAGGAGAGAAAGAGGGGACCATATTACTCACTCTGACAAATTCTACATATGGGCATGCAGACCCCTTTCCTGACCCTGGGCTCTCCACTTAATTAAACTCATGATTTATTCCTTTGCATAAGGGACCCAGAGACTCTCTGGAGCCTCCTTTCATAGCCAGAGGTAGTCTTGCTCCTTTGAACTCCTCTTTCCTTATCTGTCTTCCCTTATTGGTCTCTTGACCTGGTGATACTAAGGGCAATTTTCTGGAGACCCGCTATATCTACCAGACCCTCTATATTCATCAGACCATCATTTTTGACCCCATTGTACTATTTTTAGTGGTCACTTACCTGATGCCTTCGTATGGGTAACTACTGTTAATTTTATAGTAATGTTTCATTTTTGAACACTTGAAGTCCTGAGGCTTGTAATAGCAGCAGCCAATTTCCTGGTTTATAATTGCAGAAGAGAAAGGGCCATTTCAGGACAGAAATATTGTGTTAAGAGATCAGGTCTTCTCACTTGTTCCCCCAAAGTTCAGTGACTGCAAAGATATATTCTTCTTTGCCTCTTACCATTATGCTCTGTAGGAGCTTAACTGTGTGTGTGTGTGTGTGTGTGTGTGTGTGTGTGTATGTGTGCGTGCGCGAGTATGTGTGCATGTGTGTGTTTTGGGGAATGAGTCACATCAGAGCCAGACCATCTGTCACAGAAGCCAAAAGTCACTTCAGAGGCAGTGACCAGAAACTGCCAGTGGCACAGAATTCATGGTGGAAGAGGCCTCTGGAAGCATACTGATCTTCCTTGGAGATATTCCCACCAAAGGACCTTCCCTTGCACCCCACCTCCATCAGATAACTTTGACAAAACCATTGGGCCATTGTGTCCCAGCTTGTCCCCTCATTTCGAGGCAACATTTAAAAAAAAAATATATATATATATTGTTTTGTTTTGTTTTGGGCCACACCCGGTGACGCTCAGGGGTTACTCCTGGCTATTCACTCAGAAGTCGCTCCTGGCAGGCACGGGGGACCATATGGGGGAACCGGGGGATCGAACCGCAGTCTATCCTAGGTTAGCGCAGGCACCTTACCTCCACCGCTACCGCCTGGCCCCCTCGAGGCAACATTTTTGCATTTATCGTAAATCTGAGGTTTTGCATGAGGAGGATGAAAAGGATGAGGCATAGTCCTGGGTCCTATGTAGAAGACCCAGACAAGGAGGAGAGAGAATGACAGAGGCACAAAGTCTCAGAGTTTCTTCTATATCCCCTTGCTCAATGACTCCTGTCAATTGCCCCCAAACCTCAAAGCTATGGTGTGTGTTAGCACTTTCTTCTCTTTTAAGGCTGAGAATCAGTCAGTTGTTTGTGCACAATGCTCTTTAAATATCAAATGCCTATTCACTTTTCCTGGATTCCTTCAGTTGCTCTCCCCTTTTGACTGATGTCTGTACCCTGCTATCACCAATAGGCATATCAATAACTTATATCTGCTTCCAGTTCATGTGGGAATTATTTGGAACTAGAAATGTTATGTCAAATGGAATATTCTTTATATAATCTGAAGAAGTCAATATTCCAATCAGCACCTAGTTAGAAATTTGTGGATATGGAATGTGGGCCAGCTTTGCATGGAGGCAATAACCAAAGTGTTGCTAGTTTCTTACATAGTTACATATGATATATGTAGAGCTGCTAAAATTATTTTATGGCCTTCTCTTTCCATGATAACTTTCTAACTTGTTTATGTGCTAACTAACTGCTTACTAGTTACCTGAGCTCCAACAAGCAATCTAAGATTACAGTGCCCGAGTCTCATTGTTTCTGAAGTGACAATCAGGATGTGAACATGTGAAACTACTTTGCTGCAGAATTCTCAGGTTATTGAGATGATCCAATATCTTTATGTAAACGTTAGTAAGAAGATTCCTGCTTGCATTGGGAACCAGTTATTATGTATTATAAAATAAATACCTGGAATGGGTAGGTGGACCTGGACGTGGGGAATCACTCTTGTCCTCTTTCTTCACGAATTTGTCATATTTCATGAGATGGTGAAGTTCATCACTATCACTTTGTGTTTTTCCTTAAGATTTCAATTTACTATGATTCTTTTTTTTTTTTTTTTTGGTTTTTGGGTCACACCTGGCGTGCTCAGGGGTTACTCCATGATTCTTTTTTATCAACCACTTAATAGTTCTATATCATTAAAATACCTCTGGTCATGAAAAGGGAGGGAATAACTTTTCCAAGATAGATCAGTCATCTATCCAAATTTTCACTCAGAGTTTGAATATTGCAGTTAGAGGTTTACCTAGTTCTTATTATAGCAACACTTATTTATTTATATTTCTTTTTCTTTTTGGGTCACACTGGCAAATCTCATTGGCCATTCTTGGCTCTATGTTCAGAAATTCTCCCCAGTAGCCTCGGGAGAGCACATGAAATGTTAGGATTTGAACCACCATCCTTTTGCATGCAAGGCAAACGCCCTACCGCTGTGCTCTCTGAAGCCCTATTTATTTATACTTCTTTGGTCATGTGCCCCATACTATAATCTTGATTGCCTAGTCACCAAAGATGAACTCAGAACCTTCCACTTCTTCTGTGTGTTTTTTTTTAGTCATTAAACCACTTTCCAGGTTTGATTCTTGCTGTATATCCTCATTATCAGAACTCTAAACTTACTTTTGTGTGTGCTAATACAAGAGAAATCTTTGGACTTCCAACATCAACATCATTTTCCAGGTGTAGTGTAGCTGTGGCTAATTGATAGGAGGGACACTATTTCAATACCCATCTTTCTACCATTCTAATTTGAGCTCTCTTCTTAGCTTAGGACTTAATTCCACATTCATACATTGTTTTCCCAGGATGTAAGGTATTGCTGAGTCTGCAGGAGCCAGCTAATCTTGGAGGCCATTATTAATGATTGATAAGACAAAGATAAGTCTGAAACAGGATTATGGACTAATGGATGTAAAGCATAATTTTCAAAATATTAATCACTGGCATCAGGGCACCCTAACTTGTGAAATATTTAGGAGAAATAGGTAACGTCCCTTGTTGTAGCATAACAGTGCCATCAGTCTTCTGGTAAACAAACCTATTTCCCTAAAACTCCTAGACAAATGTTTCATGAAGTGCTTCATTTGCAAATATTCCTGTCCCTTTCCTTGGAGCTTTTCTTCCAATAAACTTTTGCTATTAGGACTGGAGACATACTGTATTTGATAAGGTCCGTGACTTGTTTACAGTCAACATGGGTTTGATCACCCCATCCATATAGAAATATGGTTCTCTGAACACAGCCAACAGTGATTCTTGAGTGCAAAGCCAATGATAGTTCCTAAGAATTCCTGAGTGTATCCCCAAAACAAAAACATTACCCTGTTCCCAATTCCATTTTTTAAATGTTTTATCCATCCATGGAAATTCTTTGACAACAGGATAATCTGAATCACAGACCTAAACCTCTTATTTTTTTTGTCACCACCAGGGTTTAAATTCATATTACATACATACCTCATAGTCAGATGAGAGCTTTAAGTCCTTGAAACATCCATTGTGCCAGGTGACTAACCGAATGTGCCAAATTATGTCCACATGTAGAGCAGACACAAAGTTTTGTCAATGTCAATAAAGTCAATGTGTCTTCCAAGAGCAGGAGTGACCATAGATCTGGCCACAGATTTATCAGTGACTCTGGCCACAGATTTATCAGTGACTTCAGTAACTTGGACCAGAATCCCAAGGGCATCCACAGTTAGAAGGAGGGTGAGGATGGTAGCTGCAAACTGCTCCATCTTCTTGGATCCTGGTTCCAAGCTCCAGCACTATGCTCACTGATTGTCTTAGACTGAGGACCAGGAACTGACCTGCAATTTTAGAGTGTTGTTCTTTGCCCATATAATAGACAGCATGGTCTTCATAAAAAATGAAGAATTCTCAATTTGAAAAGGTATAACAAATAGAGTGAAAAAGAACCAGAGGCTGTCTAAGTTATCAATGACTAGTCAAAAAGAGAGGGGAAACTATGAAGAAAACTTCCTTTAGGAGATTCATTGAATATTTTACAACAAGCTCAGGATTGATAACGTTTATTTGCAAAACAGTGTATTTTCTTTTTTCTTCTTTTTTAAAACCAGGACATTCATTTACAAGACTAGTTGTTGAATTCCTTAAGATAAACTGGATGCAGCAACAGCTGCTCTCTTAGGTTTAGATGTTGTTCCCTCACGGAATCCATGTCTGAATCTGCAGTACACAATCTTCAGGTGCCTCATGAGACTGGTCCCGGTGGTGTTCCTCCTCTTGGCCTTGGCACTCCAGTTGTACTTTCTCTTGCACTTGGTGGGGTAGCCACAATTGCCGCAGGTGATAGGCTTTGAAGCCGCAGCTGTGGCACAGCGTGTGCATCTTGTTGCAGCACTTCCCGAACGATGACGTCCCCTTCGTCATCTTGCTTCTATGGCTGGGATCAAAGAGAAAACAGTGTATTTTCAAAGTATCCATCAAAGTGGACCCCAAACTTGAAAACCCAACAAAATATTTTCTCATGAAATAGGGATATGTCCGAATATTAAACTTATGATCCCTTTTGCTGATTAAGTACTATCCCACAGTTCACTCAGTCTAATTAGGGTGGTCATATCTAATCTGACATGCTTGATTCTGTAGACCTATAAACTCACACATAATTTTCTATAGAAGAAATTGAAATTTATTTTCATTTACTCTTTTGAGCATAAACTCTATATGACATTAGAGTGTAAATTTGGCCAAGTCACTAGTGACTTTGTAAAAACTCCCTATATGAAGTAATGATTCTATTGAGCTTAAAGTTTTTCCTTGACTATGGGGCTGGAGAGATAGCACAGTGGTAGGACATTTGCCTTGCAGACAGCTGATCCTGAATGAATCATGGTTCGAATCCCAGTATCTCATATGGTTCCCCTGTAATCCCACTCCACATTCTTCTTGTAACCTTACCTACAAGCAAGACCCTCCAATTTCTGGAAGGGATCTTGGGAACTTTACAAAAAATTTGGCCTCAAGGGCAAAAGGGGATTTGAATGGATGGATGTTGAAGAATGGGCAGGAGCAGAGATGGCTGAAAAATAAGTTAGAATGCAGGGTTGAATAAGGATCCAGTGTAAATGGTTATTATATAGGCCACATATGTTGGCCAGGGCTGAATAAAGATGATCTCTCTGGAAGTCTGACTGCATGTGAGTGTATTTTCTCCTCGCCACTCTCCCGAACCCAGCTACCTGCCGGAGGGTATTGGAGCCATGTGACTTGGGACGGCAAAGAAAGCCCCCTCCATTCATCCCATCACCATCCAGCTCCATCCAAAGGGCCTTTGTATTATTTTATATCCAATTAACGCTCTGAACGTGGATTTGAATCCTGGACCTAACAGGAGAGCAATCATGGTGAGATTCCTGCTCTTGAGTTTGATTTTGGCTCTTTTCAGTTGGAGGGAGCCCAAAACTTTGGGCCACCACGTGGAGCCATTTTCAAAGATGGCCAAGACCCCTTCTGGAGGCAGAAGGTCCAGTGAAACAGAAAAAGTGAAAACTTGGATTACCTCCTTCCAAGGCCCAGGACTGAGACTCTGTTGCAGGAAATCCTTTTTCCAAAGACCTCGGCCTCCTCAGAGATTGATGGAGGGCCTTGATTGGAAACGAACCAGGAAGAAATAGTTTATCTAAATGGATTGATTTTCTAAATTGTGACCTCCAGACCGGACTTGTATTTTGAATTTTGAAACTTCAGACTTTGGCTTAGATGAACTTCACTTTGGACACCCAAATGCGCACGGTGGAGAAACAGCATCGAAACTGCTTCCAAAAAAAAAAAACTGCCAGGAGGGCATAAATGGCGGAAAGCTGCTGATCAGGCCAAAAGTGGCGAGCCAGCGGGTCTCCTACTGGCACCCACTCTCCAGATCAGGATAGCTATGTGGCACGAACGGACCAAGCCCTGGACCCGGCTGCAGGGCTGGGACCCTATGGAAATGAAGCTACGTGGTGAGAGCAGCCTGGAAAAGGCCCAGCGCCTGGACAGTTGGTATTGGTAATGGGATAAAAGTCTACAGTGTATTCACTTGTAGACAATTTGGTGGTGGAAGAAAGTTAAAAAAATAAGGGGAAAAACAGCATAGCCCAACTGAAAAATCTAACTTACTACCGTCTGTATCTAACTTAGCTTCTGGTGTATCTCTTGATCTAAATAATTTTCTTGCTGATTTAAATGTGGTTTATTGTTTTTCATAGTTAATGTTCCCGATGGCATAATGATTTACTGTGTATTTTAATGTACTAGCCTGTATATTCTGTGCATATGCTTTTGTACATTGTGTGTAGGCAAAAATTAAATAGGGACATGAAAGTTCCAGGATAAAATGCTTGATTTTAAATAGCTTAAGCGGTATAAAAACTAGGAAGTTCCAGGATAGTGCTTGTTGCAAGTCAGTCCTTTATGGGGGTGACTGATGGAGGGATGGAGGATCAGGTCTTTCTCCTCCGCTCGGAGCATCCATCTGCCACTCTGTTCAGCCAGCACTTCTGAGGTGAATGCGGTGGGTATAAAGCTATTAGACAGTCAGGCTCCTGAAGATATCAGTTTTATTCCGTGGATAAAGCTGAAGCCAAAAGCCCCAGAATCAGCCTCAGAAAAAAGTCCCTGCCTTCCACAGACCCTTGCTTTTATATATCCAAATCAGGTACTACCCTAGGGTGGGAGCAGAATGCCAGGTCACACACTAGGGTAGGGCACAATCACCAATCAGCTGAATCAACAAAAAATGCTTTAAAATATAATAGCCGGCAAACTGTTTAGATGAATAAATTCAAATTCAAAAAAAATTTTTAATGGCAGAGCAGAGCAGATCTGAAAGAGAATTTCATGCACAATACAAACCTGGAAAACTCTACTGTAAGTGTATAACAATATATGTACAAAGTTATTGTATAACAGTAATTCTATGATAGTCAATCATAGGTAAGAAGCACTGTGAAGAGAGTCCACCTAAAAAGTATTGTTATGTCAGCATTATGAATTCATTTCTGCCTTAAAACATAAATTGAGGGAAATAAAGCAATGATATTAGAATAAAAAGAGTGAAAGTCTTTAAAATGAGTATATCTAAAAAGAAAAACAACATTAATATGATGAGAAATTTTTCTTTCATGTGAACCTTGAGTAAATTAAAATTTTAAGATTTCCTGATTAACTGTGACTAAGAGCAATAATGAAATTAAGACATAAATCCACCATACATGAAAATGCACTGGAGTTCAATCATTTTCAATCCTAGTCATTGATCACGCCTGTGGAAAGAATCCTAGATCATTAATAGCAACCGATAAGAAAGTGGAATGATTATCTGGTGTTCATTGTAGATCTCTAAGAAGTATAAAACAGGATGTATGCTGCTGTGGATTTCACCAATGTATTAGGGACTTTTTTGATCTTCTTGTCATTGAAATTGATCCAGTGTTGTCTTGCAGCAAATTTACAGTATGAAGTCCAGTGTCCATAGTGAACTTTACCATAATATTTTGACACCGATGATAAGTTGTAAGTTGTAGTTCTTTATATTTTTATTTTTATTTTTAATTATGTGAATAATGATGCAAAGAAAGAGGACAAGGTAAAGTTACAGTGGAAGGACAATCACCCAAAAATAGAGTTCTCAGAAGAAATACCCCTGCTGAAACCTTAATTTTAAACTTACAATCAAAGAAAGATAAAACAGAACCGATGTACAATTACTTTGTCCCTCAAGACCCCAGATTGTAGTACATTATAAAATTCCTTAGCAGTACAGAAAGTAACCTAAAGCCATAAAATTTATGTAACTCCATAATTATGTAATTAATTTATGTAAACTTGAAGACAGTAGTTTTTTGCATTTCCATGCACATGCATATTAGTTTAAGTTGACCTAAAAAGTTTAAGTGTTTTTTTTAAGGTTTAGAGTCAAAGTACCACAGTAAAAACAGTGTTAGAATGCAATTATTTTTTGCATAGGCCCACCAATATATAGGGGACATGGAAGAAAAGCCTTGGCCCAAATACAAGGAAGCCCTACCACTGAAGTTTCCTGACATAAGATCAATTCTAGGCTCCAGGCAAACTAGTTTGTCCAATTCAGGTCATTGTCTGGAGTGCCAATACACTTTTATTTTTCACACAGTCTCTGTTGTTGGTCTCATGTTTCTGTATTGAAGATCCTGGACTCTGTATATCTTACATTGAAGTCAGGATGGTGTGGAGAGTCCTCTTATTTCAACTCTCATTTAAAGGGCAATGTAGAAAGCCCTGTCAAGAAAGCAGGTCGTTGTTGTTGAAGTCTTCTCAGTGTTAAGGGAAGACTCTTTTGAGTATATCGTTGTCAGATCAGCAATAGGGTCTTCCTTGGTAGAGTATTGCTTCCAGGTGATGTCATAGACAACTTTGGATGTTTCATAGATGGCTTCCCTGGTTCAGGGGTGAATGGAGAATACTCATACTTCTGAGGCCTGTGCCAGGTCATCATGTCAATGTTCAGAGTGTAAGGTCCCATTGCACTACAAGATTGTGTGTTCCTATCTCTATTAAATAAGAACTTAATTTCATGTATAGTATTTTCCATTTTAATGTGCCTATGCAAACAAGGAATAATGCCATGTGGCATTATCATCACATATTGGGGCCACAAGAACAAGTTCAACAATCCCCATGACTTGGTTCAAACCTAAGCATTAAACTGAGGGACTCTTTCACCAAAATTCCTTATTGAACAGTTCACAAAGAGAAGAAAAGATAAAAAGTGGGGAAAATAAACAATCTAACTTAAGACAGTAGACACACTTGTCACCATTTAAGGGGATATTCAATAATAGTTATAGCAGTTGAGGGAATATATCTACAATATACAAAGCAGATATGCATGTCCCTTTTATGTCATTAGAAATAGTTGGGGGCCCGGGAGATAGCATGGAGGTAAGGTGTTTGCCTTTCTTGCAAAAAGGTCATTGGTTTGAATCCCGGTGCCCCATATGGTCCCCCATGCCTGCCAGGAGCAATTTCTGAGCATG
>PVKC010009933.1:0-10373 GCA_004027635.1 Crocidura indochinensis | reverse complement strand
CCACTGAGAGTAAACAAGTAGGAAAAGAGTACTGGTCTCTTCCCAGACTGAGAGTCCATCCTCTCATTTTTATTTTGAATATATATAGTTTTTGAAATGGAGACCAATGAGAAAAAAATTACCAGTGAATGTCCTGACATACACCAGTGCTGCATCAGCCTGTCCCCCTCCCCATATGTCCCCCCCTTAGTATAGAAAGGGAGAAAATCTTAGGACCAGTATAGAGTCTACCTGGGCAGCAAACAGGGAAAGCCTGGAGTCCATGGGAGAAATAGGGGAACAGCTGGTGGCCTGCCAAGCCTCCCAGCACCCCCCAAGCCAGGGAGTAGGACTCCGGCATGAGGTGTCCCATAACCCCATGCCTGGGAAGAGCTGGCCTCCAGGATCAAGGAACCGGAAAACACATATCTGTCAGGCCTCCTCCCCTTGTTCCTCCCCTCTAGAGTAGGGAGGGTGGAAGCCTGGGAACCCCTAATACAGTCCACCTGGAACCCACATCAGGTCACCTGAGGTGGCACTCAGGCAAGGCCTAGAGTCCAGGGGAGAAACAGGGAAATGGCTGGGGCCTGCCAAGCCTCCCAGCACCCCCCAAGCTAGGAAGTATGCCTCCAGCATGGGGTGTCCCCTAACCTCATCAATAAGTTGTACTTTTTAAACTTCTTTTATTCTCTGAAGTGAGTTCTACTAAATTGAGGTCTCCTAAAGGATAATCCACTTAAGTGTGCACTTTTTATTATTTGTTCGCCATCAAAAGCAAAATGTTTCAAGTGTATTATTAGTACTGGCGGCAATTTCCATAAATATGTTTTCTTTGAAAAATTCCTTCTAGTGTTGCAGCTGTTGCATTGAAGTTTGTTGTCATCCCTTAACTCTTCTTCTTTAAAAAAATTCAGAGAGGCATTCCTGTAATGTACATTTATCTGTAGATGTGACAGCCAGAGACAAATGAACAAATGTCTCAAAAATCTCCGACTTTTGGTGGCAGTTGAGACACTGTAGTATAGGTTTGAATTGTCCTTGAAAGAGATCATAAATAATATATTTGTGAGCCTTTTGGTGTTCTGGTCTTGATGGTTAATAATTTTCATTTTCCATAAGATGTATAGTTTTATCTATCATTTGCATTAAGCAAGTTCTGATGTAGTCCCTCTATTAGAAATATTAGTAGTTTGTGTGGATCTTGCTGATTGTATCCAACAAACTGGTCATTCAGTAAACCAATTGTTACTTTGAAGCTTTCAGAGTTAATATATCTATGATATCCATTTGCCATGGTTTTGATGAGCCAACCAAATTCTTCGGCTAATATACCTTCATGACCCATTGAACTTTTCCTGTTAATATTTTTTTTACAATGATCTTGATGAAAATACTGAGCCAAGTCTGAAATATTAAACAGGTATTGCAATATTGAGTTCATGTAGCAAGAGTTTCCTATATTTTGGAGCCCAGTTGAGACAGGTTCCTGTCTTTCCTTTTGCATCCTGAAATGTAAGGGTTTATCACTACTATCAATCTCACTCAATGTATGTTGTGTTAAAGCTAATCCTTATTCCCTGCCTGAGACCTCAGCAATGTTATTGTTGCTAGTGTCTTGAGTATTCTGTATTTGATCTTAAGGGGAATTTATAGTCTGAACCTGATCATTTGTGCTAGCCTGATTTCTAACAAGATGTAATGGAACCCAAAATTTCTTGGGAGGGTTGTCATTTGTAGAAACATAGAAATAGTTCCTTCCTCTCAGGAGAAGATATCCAGCTACCTATTTTTCATCCTACTTGATCTAAATGGGTGTATGAGTTGTCTCTTGTCTCTGAATATCTTCTTTAAAATGCATCTCCCCTGTTGTGTAACTTTCCCCTTGGGTTAAGTTTAAGTAATTTAATGTGATAAGAGTCAAAGATAGCAACTCAGATGGAGATAAGACTCTTTTTCTATTTTTTTGTAATTGAGTTTTTAAGGCTCTGTGAACTCTTTCCACAATGGCCCGTCCCTGACAATTGTGAGGAATCCCCTTCAAATGTCTTATCTGACATTCTTTACAAAAAAAATTCAAAAGTTTTGCTAATGTAGGCTGGCCTATGATCAGTTTTTATGGAATATGAAATACCTATCACAGAAAAACATTGTAAAAGAAAACTACAGTCTTAGACTTTTGAGAAGACATAGGAATTGCCTAAATAAACTAAGAATAAGTTTCCATCAGAACATGAAGATAAGGTTTTCTTGGAAATAAATCTGTTTGAGTTATATCCATTTGCCAAAGTTCATTAGACTGTAAACCTCTTGGGTTAGCTCTTGCTATGTGAGTTTTTTTTTTTTTTTTTTTTTTTTTTTTTTTTTTTTTTTTTTTTTTTTTTTTTTTTTTTTTTTTTTTTTTTTTTTTGTTAACGGTGCACATTCGTTGCAGTTTTCTACAAGTTCTCTACCTTGCCTTCATGGAATTTGGTAATTCACATGTAAATGACTTGCATTTGTGTGCAGGGCTAAATATTCCTCTACAGGTGATTTAAATATAGGCATTGCTAACAAGTCAGCAGTTTTATTTTCTTGAGCCATTGGTCCTGGGAGACCCGAGTGGGCTCTAATGTGTGTGATGAAGATGGGTGCAGTTGATGAAGATGGGTTCAGTTCGTTTTTGAAGAAGCTGTTGTAATCGTTTAAGTAAATTATGTATGATCGGGTTATTAGCATTAAGGGAGGCAGTGGCTATTACAGGACATAAAATTACCACATACAGAGAATCAGGAATGATATTCATGGTGTCAGATACATTTTCCTGAATTAACAAAAACACTTTAAAATGTAATATGCAGTAACCCATCGGGGGACACCAACCTCCGACCCCCCACGGATGCTACGCCGTGAGGAGTAGGAGGGCCGCTGCAGTGACCTTGAAGCCTAGGGAGTGGGCCTGGGTGGAGCAGCCACAGGTGCAGATCTTGGTGGTAGTAGCAAATATTCAAACGAGAACTTTGAAGACCGAAGTGGAGAAGGGTTCCATGTGAACAGCAGTTGAACATGGGTTAGTCGGTCCTGAGAGATTGGCAATGCCATTCTGAAAAAACGGGTGAATTTTGTATGTAAACATTTCCATGGGATTATTATGTTACTGATCCTACCCAGATTGGTGATTGTGCCCTACCCTACGGTGTGACCTGGCATTCTGCTCCCACCCTAGGGTGGTTCCTGATTCGGATGTATGAAAGCAAGGGTCTGTGGAAGGTAGGGGCTTTTTTTGGGGGCTGATTCGGGGACTGTTGTCTTCAGCCTTACCACGGAATAAAGCTGATATCTTCAGAAGCCTGACTGCCTGTTAGCTTTATACCCACTACATTCACCTCAGAACCACAAGCTGAACAAGGTGGCAGACACGTGCTCTGAACTGGAGGAGAAAGACCTGATCCTCTATCCCTCCATCAGTCAGTCCCATAAAGGCCTGACTTGCAACAGTGCATCATAGAAAACATTAAAAAATTTTAAGTTACAGGTATATGGTGTATTTTGCAGAAGTTACGTTTTTGGAAAACGCTAATAAGTTAATTTTCACTTTAAACCTTGTTGCAATGGGAAAATTACCCACCTTTGGCTATAGGCAGAAGCCTGGAAAACAAAGGATAACTTATGCTCTTTTATTTTTATTTAAGAAAAAAGGGGAAGATGTAACCCCACCCCACATTCTTCAAGTAACCTTACCTATAAGAAAGACCCTTCCTGAGGCCAGGTTGTGGCGCTGGAGGTAAGGTGCCTGCCTTGCCTGCCTAGGACGGATCCCCTGGTTTCCCATATGGTCCCCCAAGCCAGGACCGACTTCTGAGCACATAGCTAGGAGTAACCCCTGAGTGTCACTGGGTGTGGCCCCAAAACAAAAAAAATTAAATAAAATAAAGAAAGACCCTTCCATTTCTGGGAGGGGTCTTGGGAAGGTTACAAAAGGTTTGGCATCAGGGGCAAAGGGAATTTGCATAGATGGAGGTTGAAGAAAGAGTGGGAGGAGAGATGGCTGAAAGACAGTTAGAATGCAGGGTTTAATAAGGATCCAGTGTAAATGGTTATGATATAGGCCACATATGTTTGCCAGGCCTGAATAAAGATGATCTCTCTGGAAGCCTAACTGCATGTGAGTGTATTTTCTACTTGCTGCTCTCCTGAGCCCAGATACCTCCCGGCTGGAGGATATTGGAGTCACGTGGCCTGGGACGGCAAAGAAAGGGCCCTCCATTCATCACATCACCATCTAGTTCCATCCAAAGTGCCTTTTTATTATTTTATTCTAGAATTCTCCAATCCAGGACACTTATTTCTGCAACCCCTTTTGCTCCTGAGGCCAAAACATTTGTAACCTTCTCAAGACCTGTCACAGAAATGGGAGGGTCTTTCTTGTAGGCAAGGTTACACAAAGAATGTGTAGTGGGGTTACACCCCCATCCATGTCAGGATTGATTGCTGAGTGCAAAGCAAGGAGTCATCTTTGCTCCTTGCCTGTGTTGACTGAAAAACCGAAAAAAAGAAAAGGAAACAAAGAATTAAGAAAAGACAGGAAGAATTAAGAAAGAAAGAAAGAAAGAAAGAAAAAAGAAAGATAGAAGAGAATGAAAGAAAGGAAGGAAGGAGGAAAGGAGAAAAAAAGTTTTGCCTTGAATAGAAGTAGGTTACCAGTGAAATGTGTTTTCTCTTGGAAGGAAAGTGACATGTTTAAACTTGATGTCTATTTGTTGAAAACAATGGTGGAAATAATTACAGTATGACATTATTTTGTCAGTACAAACTATGGCTCATTACCTTAGAACCTGCAGCTGATGGGAGAGTCCAGCTCACATGATCAGGTGCTTTGGAGCGTTAGCTCTTTCTTTTCATGTCCTGATTAATTAAAACAAACATATTGCACACGTTTCTGCACCAGTCGAGACATCATACACTTTGTGTTATGTTTGCACAGACTGGTCATTTTATTAGATGGCATCTATACCACTTCTTATGGTCCTCCAGTCACAGCCAGGAGTGATCATTAAGTAGAGTCTACCCCACATTCTTGCCAAACCTAAGGGAAAAAAGACCAAACAGTGTACCCGGAGAAAGTCCCAAGAGTTGGGAGAGATGAGGGAGGGAAGTAAGAGTCCTCTTAGATGAAATCATACAATAACTCTTAGATGATTTTGAAAAGGGTCATTCCACTTGTAACTTGGCATTTAGGTTTCCATACATTGTAGGACATTTTTATCCTGAGGGTCTGCACAGAACATCTTACTTTCCTTAGTCAAGAAACTGGAAGAGAAAGAGAGGAAGATATCACTCACTCTGACAAATTCTTCAAATGAGTTAGCAGACATGCTTCCTGGCCCTGGGCTCTCCATTTAATCAAACTTCTGGTTCATTTCTTTGTGTCTGTGCCCCAGAGACTCTCTCCACAGGTTGCCTTGCTCAAGTGAATTCCTCTTCCCTCATCTCTCTTCCCTTGTTGGCCTCTTGACCTGGTTAGAGTCAGGCACTTTCCTGGACACCCTCAATATTCATCAGACCCTTTATATTCATCAGACCCTCTTTCTTGATCCCATTGGTCTTATTTTTGAGTGGTCACTTACAGGATGCCTTGGTAGGGGCACTTCTGATAATTTCATAGTAATCCTTCATTCTTGAAAAGTTGAAGTCCTGAGGTTTGTAGAAGCAGCAGCCGTATATGCCGTTTATGACTGCAGAAGAGAAAGGGCCATTTCAGGACAGAAATACTGTGCAAAGGGATCAGGTCTTCCCACTTATTCCTCCAAAGCTCAGGGTCTGCAAAGGTATTTTCTTCTTTGATTTTTATTGTTCTACAATGCAGAGGCTTAAGTGTGTGTGTGTGTGTGTGTGTGTGTTTGTGTGTGTGTTGGGGGTTGGGACACAGCACTGTCAGAATCAGCTGTCCCAGAAGGCCATAGTAACGGCAGGAGCAGTGACCAGAGACTGCCAGTGGTACAGAGGTCATGATGCAAGAGGCCTCTGTAACCTTACTGATCTTCCTTGGAGATAGTCCCCACCCAAAGGACCCTCCCTTGCAGTCCATCTCCATCAGATAACTTTGACTAAACCATTGGGCAGTGTGTCTCAGCTTGTCCCCTCATTTCGAGGCAACAGTTACTTACTTACCATAAATGTTAGGTTCAGCATAAGAAGGAAAAGAAGGATCAGGCATAGTCCTGGGTCCCATGTAGGAGACACAGACAAGGAGAGAGAATGACAGAAACACGAAGTTTCAAAGTCTCGCATATGTCTCCCTTGCTCACTAACTCATGTCATTTGCCCCAAAACTTCAATGCTATCATATGTGCCAGAACTTTCTTCTCTTTTAAAGTTGTGATAGTCAACTGTGTGTGCACAATCCTCTTTAAAAATCAAACACCCTGCCTGGGTGCAGGCCCAGGCAGCCAGAAAAGTGGTTGTTAGGTAGGATTCTAAAGAGGGTTGGGCTGGGGTAATCACCAGCAACTTTCTTTCTCACTGGTCTCTATTTTCAAAACCATGCAGGGGGCACTAGCCTCTGCACGTATGATATAAATCAATAGAATTTTTTATGGTTAATGCATGTTTTTCAGATGCAGAATGCCCATATTATATTCTGCCCTTGCCTATTGCCCTACAAGCTCATGTCTTGTCCTTTACTCCCTCACCCTTAACCATCATTACCTCACAGTTACCCTTTTTACCTTCATTTTTGGCTCCTCAAGAAGCAGACAATTATCCCCACACAAAGCTAGATGCACCCTCAGGGATATGATAGACTCTCAGCCTAAGAAGCTCTCTATACTCTGTTGGTATTGATCTACTCTTGGAGGTTCCCTTCTGCCTCTTTCCTTCATTTTGGGCTTTTGCTTGCTAGGTGACCTGGTTTCTAAGAAGTCATGGCTCAAGTATTTTTCCTTATATGGGTCCATTGCCAGTCAGTTATCAGACTGCATAAGCCAAATCACAGACCAAAGTGATGCACCGGATTTAACACACTGTGCCCCAATATTTTAGAAACATAAAAGGGACATGTATATATATCTTTTGAAATATTTGTATGTATTCCATTAATAGCTATAACCCTTACTGAATATTCTCTAACACATGATGATTTTCCACATTGTTTTGTCTGTTCTTCTCTTTGTGATCTGTTCAATAAGAAATTCTGGTAGAAGAGTTCCTAGGTTTAGAACTTATGTTAGAATCAAGTTACAGGGATTGTTGGACTTATTCCAGCAGTCCCATATGCATCAATAACACCATTCGGCATTCTTCCACTTTTGCATAGGCACATTAAAATGGGAAAATATTACACATACAGGCAAGTTATTATCTAATAGAGATAGGAAAACACAAAACTTGTAATGAAGTGGGACCTTACACCCTAAAAATTGTCATAATGACCTGGCTCAGGCCTCGGAAGAACGGGCATTGTCCATTCACCTCTGAACCAGGATGCCATCTACTAAACAACCACAGTTGTCTATAACATCATCTGGGAGCAGTCATCTACCACAGAAGACCCTACACCCAGTCTGGCATCGACCTACTCCAAAGAGTGGTCCCTTAACACCAAGAAGACATGACAACAATAACAATCTGCTTTCAGGGCAGGGCTATCAACTTTGTCCTCTAATTGTAATGCTAAACTAGAGGACACTCCACATCATCCTGACTTCAATGTAGGATATGTACTGATTCTGGGATCTATAACTACAGAAACCTGACACTAACAACAGAGACTGTGCAGGGGGTAAAAAGGTTTATTGGCACTACAGACAATGACTTTGGTTGGAAAGCAAGGAACCTAGAAATGATCTTATGCCAGAAAACTTCAGGGGTAAGGTCCTGTATTTAGGCCAAGGCTTTCCCTTTCAATGTCCCCCATATTTTTCTGTGCCTATGTAAACAACAATTGCCACTCTAACACCAAATTTTATTTATTTTTTATTAGAACACCATGATTTACCAAGTTGTTCATAATATGCCAACTACCCTCCTGAACAGTTCTGACACAAACTAGGCCAGAAGGAACTCAGGGGAAAGGTAAAGGCCTCTCCAGCAAAACTGCTTCCATTGTAGGTTAGAAAGAAAAAAAATTCTCAATGGCAGTGTGAGAGAACATGCACACGGACCTCTTGGGTTAGATTCAAAACTTCTCCACTGCTTGTAGAAAGATGGGAGCCCATCGTTTTTTGAAAAGTTTGAAATACTTAGTGTGAAAAGAGCCATACCTAATTGCTGATGAAAGCTGACTCTCGTTTATTTATTTATTTTTCATTCTTTTTTCCTTCTCTCTTTTTCATTTTTTTCTGCAACATCCCCACCACCAATGCCCCCATCTCCCTCCTCTCCCACTCCCCTGCCTGTATTTGAAACAGCCATTCTATTACTCTCATTCATTAACACTGAGATGGTAGATGTTAGGGTTTTATTTCTCTCACTGCACTCACCCCTCTTTGAAGTGAGTTTCATAACATGAGCCTATCCTTCTGGTCCTTTACTCTGGATATTATCACAATAAAGTATTTAATTTTTCTTAAAACCCATAAATAAGTAAGACTATTTTGTGAGTGTCTCTCTCCCCTCTGACTTATTTTACTCATGCCACCTCTCTAGCCCAAGAGATTTTCTTCCTGGGTCTCTGGGACTCCAATGATTCTAATTTTGAACTACAGGGGCAAGCCTAGGGCAGCAAAACATTGTGAATAATGGCTGTGGCATGCTTAGCTTTCTCCCCTGTGTGGGCTTTGGCCAGTAAGCTTTGGAGCCGGTAGTTACACTGACAAAAATATATTTTAACTTTCTAAAAGAAGTAAAATGAATAACATCAGTTAGCGTTGTTTCCCAATTGACACACTTGTAGTGTGGCTTTTACTTGTACTGCCGTGGTGTTCATGGTGTCTCAAATTCAATTTACCTGGGGGCCGCAGGAGGCAAAGTTGGGATGATCCTTGAGTGCAAAGTCAGTAGTAAGCCTTGAACATTGGGGTGTGTGTGTGTGTGACCCAAACAACTAAAACAAAACAAAACAAAACAAAACAAAACAAAACAAAAAAGATTCCTCTAGGGCAGGGTCACAAAATGTATGGAGGGCTGCAAAGGCCAGCGGGGAATGTGTGTGCGGCTGTGTAGCAAAGCAGAGTGTTATACTAATCCCTGCTTCTTCATTTTCTGGCTGGCGAACCTTGATGGACTTAAGTTCTCTGGGGTCTTCCTTAGCAAACTCATGCAGGGGATCAGGAAGCCAAGAATGGAGGAATGCAGAGTATTAAAAGCACTGGGCAGGAATCTGGTACCACCATGTTGGCTGGGATGCCTACCTGGTCAACATAATCTTGTTGAGATTAAGACCTTGATGGGAGTAAGTTCGTTGGGGTCTTCCTTAGCAACCTCATACAGGTGATCAGGAAGCCTTTTAAAATTTTTTAAAGATGATTTTTAATATTTGATTGTTCTTTCCATAGTGAGTTGGCCTCCAGGGTTATAACATATTCCTGCAGAATGTTTCCCATTGGGTAAAGATTCTTGCAAAGATTTAATAGCAAAACAAGGTTCATTATCAGTTTTGAGCTACAGCAACAGGCATAGAGTAGCAAAATATTGTGAATAATGACTGATAACATGCTTAGCTTTCTCACCTGTGTGGGTTGTGGACTAGCAGGCTTTGGAACAGGTTTTTACACTGACAAAAATATATTTTAACTTTCTAAAGGAGCAAAATGAGTTACATCAGTTTGCCACAATACATTAGGCTCACTGCCTCTGGGATTTACCAAAGCAGTTTGCAAACGTGGTAATTGAGGACAAGGCAGGCATGATTTATAAGTTCATTAATTATCTTAAGTTTCTTCATAGACAAGAGGTTATTTGGCATGCAATAAGTAGATGTGTTAGATTATATATGTTTTGAGCCTTTTAGGCCTCCTATATCCTCTTGTACTTCCCAGAAAGCCACCTGCTCTACCAAGGCATTGTCTTCTAAAAGGAGGCCTGGCAAGTCTTAATGTATCCCTAAATGAGAAACAAGCAGAGGAGACTCTTGCTCCCATTTCTGCTCTTGCGTGAATCATTAGGGGAATGAGAGGAATATTACCCAGCCAAATTCATGAAAAAGAACAAGGCAAAAGGTTGATAATATAACAAGAATCAGAAAACAAACTCATAGGTGACTTAATGAAAGTAAGAGCCATGCTGACTGTAAATAATTCTTTAAACTGAGCAGACCCCTCACATTTTTAAAAAATACTCTACAGCAGTATTTATGTTAAATATTATAACAGATGCCCCTTTCTTGCCTCCATAAGTAAACACATTTATTCTGTGGCAGCATTTTTCTTTTCCTTTCTTTCTTTCTTTCTTTCTTTCTTTCTTTCTTTCTTTCTTTCTTT
>PVKC010009932.1:0-26333 GCA_004027635.1 Crocidura indochinensis | reverse complement strand
AAAAAATTTAAAATAAAAAATAAATAAAATACACAAGGAAGTTCCAAATGTTCTAGAGTCTGGAACATTCTCCACATTCTCTGTGCTAGCAAGGGAAGGTAAGGGTCTGCAAAGGCATGTTCTAAGGCAGAGATGCCTGATGGTATTCATCCCTTGAGCAAGCTAGGCTCACGATGATGCTTTTTTTTTTTTTTTTTTTTTTTTTTTTGGTTTTTGGGTCACACCCGGCAGTGCTCAGGGGTTACTCCTGGCTCCATGCTCAGATATTACTCCTGGCAGGCACGGGAGACCATATGGGGCACCGGGATTCGAACCGATGACCTTTTGCATGAAAGGTAAACGCTTTACCTCCATGCTATCTCCTGGGCCCCTCGATGATGCTTTTTATCTTTTTCAATTCCCTAGATCAGTGGTCCTCAAACTACGACCCGCGGGCCACATATTGTATTTGTTCCCGTTTTGTTTCTTCACATCAAAATAAGATGTATGCAGTGAGCATAGGAATTTGTTCGTAATTTTTGTTTTTACTATAGTCTGGCCCTCCAATGGTCTGAGGGACAGTTAACTGGGCCTCTGTTTAAAAAGTTTGAGGACCCCTGCGAGACACCACAGTCATTTCCCATAGGAGAATCCTGCAGAAAGGCAAGTAGATGGGGAAGTAACTAAGTATCATCAATGAGAAGAGATAATAGATCAGCCTCCAGAACACCACTTGGAGGCTAAATGCTGCAAAATCCGAGTAGACAATGCTGTCCAGATATTCAGATTGAACAATGTCGGAAACCCACTCTGGATGAACAAGCCATCACAAGCAACACATGATGAATGAGGCACTAGGAAGACACCTCAGTAATGCTTCATCAGAAACAGAGCAAGAGGCGAGAAGGGAGCACATTTATCACTATAGATCCTGTATGATAATTAAGAAGCTGTTGTTGCAGCAGCTGTGAATAAGCACAGGCAGGATAATATCAGTTAAATACCATAAGCTGGCCTTAAGTCAAACAGAGGTCCTTAGAAAGGACGATTTGCTACAGTTCATAGATGGGTTGGTCAGATCAAATGGGAGGATTATTTCCTGATTTAAGGATTCTCACACCTTATCAAATGTCAGAGAGGAACCAGATTGCATTATCCCTTGGAAGAGAGCAGGATTTCCAGAATGAGAGCCTTGATCAGACCACATCTGAAACCCATCTACCCCTGAAGCTTTCATTTGCATTGTATCCTCTTTCTCTGAAACTGGACTTACACCCCTGTGTGGTTCCTATTATTGGGGCTCCTGGATGGGACATGTTCCAAAAAAATCCAGTCTTGCAAAAATGAACAGGTGGTGAAAGGGGGTGCTGTTCTTTTTTATAACTTTTTATAACAGTGTTGCACTGGTGAAGGATGGAGGTAATGTTCAGTTATAAAAACTGAAACCCAACTACAAACATGTTTGTAATCATGGTGCTTAAATAAAGATATTATTTAAAAAAAAATGGGAGCCGGGAAGTGGCGCAGGAGGTAAGGTGCCTGCTGCCTTGCCTAGGACGGACCACGGTTCGATCCCCCGGTTCCCATATGGTCCCCCATGCCTGCCAGGAGCGACTTCTGAGCGCATGGCCAGGAGTAACCCCTGAGCGTCACTGGGTGTGGCCCAAAAACCAAAAAAAAAAAGATGAGCAGGTGGGAGAAGCGATAGCTTATGGAGAGGGAAAATTCCTTTAGGAATAACAATAGACTGAGAACAGGAAGGGAGGGGACTGGGGAAGTCAAAGGCTGTCTGACACTTGATCAAATAATCTGAGCTTTTTTTAATTTATAAAATAAGGATGTTGGGAAAGGTGTTTCTTCTTTGAGTAAACAAGTTATTTTAAATTTTATTTAGCAACACAAACCTTTCTCTCCTGGATAACTGTTGAGGATACTAGTAGCAATGGCAGCATTTGTATGAAACCGGAGTCTGGGCTGGAGTCTAACACTTGGCTTCCCCATAGACCACAAACACCCCTTGACACATTTCCAGAGAAGTGGAAAATACTTAGTAACATGGTCTAAGACCCTCTGGGCTAGCTGCCCATATTCTTGTTAGAAGAGTAGAAGTAAGAGATGTTGAGCATACTTGTCCAGTCTTCACATTGTTTCCAATCTTCCAACCCACTAAAGCAACATTTGATAGGGGGAGCAACATCCGGCAGTGCTCAGGGACTATTTCCAGCTCTGTGCTCAGGGATCACTCCCAGTGATACTCAGAGGTTCATGGGATGCCAAGGATTGAACCTGTACCTCCTCTATACAAAGTATGAGCTCAGCCCATCAAACCATCTTTTCAGCTCTCTGATAACTTTAAAGTTAGAGTGATACATACATGGAAAAGGAAATCAAAGAATATAACTCCTAGAGCACCAATTTGCCTTATAAATTAAAAACATAGCAAATCAAACATTTACCTCCAAAAGGACATTATGAATATTAAGCATTATTTCTAATAACCAAAATTCGATCATCCTATGCAGAATCTTAGACCACTTGTGCTGTTCTATCAAAAAAACATAAGTGATTTTCAAACATCAGAAATGGATCCCTTCCCATTCTAAAGGTAGGGAATCTGAGGGGTAGGGTTAGGAGAGAACAAGTGCCCTAGTTCAGAGACGGTTCCTATCATGGTGACTATCCATGACAGAAAGACCAATGAAGCTCTCAGGACTCCCACAGGCACAGATCTCATCAGTGGGGGCCACACTCACAACCACAAGGCCCAAAGGCTCTGCTTCTTAATACCCTCTAGATGGGAGTTGAGATCTCACATACCCAGTAGGAGGTGGGACACAAACATTTAGACCATAACACACTGCAAAGTTCAACATAGATTGCAGATTTTTGAGATAACAGCAGTCCCCTAGAAGCACTCCCATATATCATCAGGGATCCAAGTTCACCACTTGGCTTCACAGTAGGGTCTTTCTCCTCCTCCTGATGAGTTGCCTTCCCTTCATAGTTTATTTCTTGCCTCTGGGTCCACGTCATAATCCAAGTAGGAAGGTGAAAGAATAAGAACCAAAACATCTTTCTTCTTTAGAAAGATTCTGCTAATTATATTGGGAACGATCACCCCCTCCCAACCTCCTAGAGCATCCTTTCCATATCTGTGTTCAGATCCAAGAGGGTCACATGCCATGGAAAGAATGGTGCCAAAGTCACTTCTGTTGGTCAATTCACCAACAGAGACAGCCAATAAGCTGATGGATCTGAAGGCTTTAGAGAGAGCAACATCCATGGGAGGAGGAGGCAGTGAGTAAAAGGACTAAGTTAGACAGACAGGAAGCCACTCTGAAAAGGACATTAAGACTTTCCTCTGTGTTTCTAGGTTGTTGAATGTAAGTACACAGTTAGCTAGGGGCAATGTTCCCCAATCCCTGGAGAGGTGCTCTCTTAGTGCAAAGCCTTTTAGTTTCCTCTAACAAATTATTCTTGCCCAGTTCATCAGTGGACATCATTTCAGAGGCTCAGATAGACCACCTACAGTAAGCTGTTGACTGTAGTCTGGATGGAAGCCTTGACCTTGAGTGGCCAGAATTAGGAAGTCCAGTTGTATCACTCAGCTACCACATCCTAATGTAGCTTTATCAAAAGGAAAGATCACGTTTTCCTCTTCCTCTGCCTTGCTCCTTTATCTTATCTCTGCATTAGCTCTGAACTCAGGCAGAATCCAAGAGATGTTGATTGGGTCTCTTTTCTGCATGTCTTACCAGTATCTAGAACTAAGCTTTCTAACTTAATAAGTCCTTTGTTTATTTTTTTGTTTGCTTGTTTTGTTTAAGAGGACCATACCCAGCTATGATCAGAGTTTACTTCTGGCCCTAGGCTCAGAGATCATTCCCTTTAGTGTGGCCCCAGGTACCATCTGAGGTTACATGCAAGGCACTGCATGTAACTACATGCAAAGCAAGTTCTTATTCCCCATACTAATCTCAATAGTCCTTAAGTTATCCTTTATCTAGAAAAAATAACCTATTACTCCAACATTTTTATTATATTTCTATTCCAACATATAAGAATCAATACAGATGGTAACCATACAATTTCTGACTAGTCAACAAAAAAGTGCTATTAATTTTATGCCAGAATATGAAAAGAACCCAGGTGACCAACAATAGATGAGTGGCTAAAAAACAAACAAACAAACAAACTGGTACATTTACACAATGGAATACAATGCAGCTGTTAGGAAAAAATAACGTCATGAAATTTGCTTATTCATGGATGCACATAGAGACTATTATGCTGAATAGAATAAGTAAGAGGAAGAAATACAGACACAGAATAGACTCACTCGTTTGTGAGATTTAAGAAAAAGGAAAAGACAGTATGGTAATAATACTCAGAGACAATAGAGATCAGACCAGAAGGATCAGCCCATAATATAAGCTTACCACAGAGTGGTGAGCGCAATTAGAGAAACAACTACAGTAACAACTACCATGACAATGATAGTGAGAGAGAGAGAAATAGAATGCCTGTCTCAAAGACAGGCAGGGGCGGGGGGGAGGTAAATGGGAAATATTGGTGTGGGGAAGGCTACACTAGTGAAGGGTAGTGTTCATTAGATGACTGAAACCCAACTATGAACATTTTTGTAACCATGGTGCTTAAAGAAATTATTCAAATTTTTTTGCTCAAAAACAAACAAAAAAGCTCAGGATTAATATTAGTGCTAATTTTATCAAGACTCCCAGACACCAGACGCTACCTAGGAGTTTTGAGGGAATGAATGATGGTAACAACTGCATGCATTTCAGGATAGATTTTGGCAAACTATAAACAGGAGGGTCAGTAGCTGGGAAATTTATTCATAACCTCATGGCTTCTAGTCAATGGTTAAACAGGAAGATAATGATTGTAAGAGAGCATAACAGCATGCCTGTTTTCACATTCCTTGGAAGGAGAACCCCCTTCTCATGATAGCTTGAGCAGCAAAATTAACCCATGAAGTAGACAAAGGATGTCAAGCTTTTGCTTTATACAACTTAAATTTGGGATTTTAAGTTGTTCAGGTAGTTTCTCAAGTATCTGAATAGTAAATGATGTTTTGGGGATGGAGTGACAGCATATGTGTAGGCTGTTTGCTGCCAACCTGGGACAAACTCAGGCTTGATCCCCGGCATCCCATATGCTTCCCAAAATCTGCCACAATCGATTTCTGAGCTCAGAGTCAGGAGCAACCCCTGAGCACCGCTGGGTGTGCCCCCCCATCCCCAAAAATATATGGTTTAACAAAGTTCTTCTAATTGTTTTTAAAGAAACAGTAATGCAGCATTACTAAATTAAAAAATGCGATGTTCAGGGCCCGGGAGATAGCATGGAGGTAAGGTGTTTGCCTTTCATGCAAAAGGTCATCGGTTCGAATCCATATGGTCCTCCGTGCCTGCCAGGAGCAATTTCTGAGCATCGAGCCAGGAGTAACCCCAGAGCACTTCCGGTGTGACCCAAAAACCAAAAAAAAAAAGCGATGTTCAAAAAAATTATGGAAATTTGGACCAATTAGCTCAATAGTGGAACATTAGAGCCTTCCATATATGATTCCTGGGTTCTAATTCTTTTTTGTTGTTGTTGTTGTTGTTGTTTTTGGGCCACGCCCGGTGACGCTCAGGGTTTACTCCTGGCTATGCACTCAGAAGTCGCTCCTGGCAGGCACGGGGGACCATATGGGAAACCAGGGGATCAAACCGCAGTCCATCCTAGGCAAACGCAGGCAAGGCAGGCACCTTGCCTCCAGCGCCACAACCCGGCCCTGGGTTCTAATTCTTGGTGTCACAAAAACAAACAAAAAGCTGGAAAATCAGTTAAAAGCAGACTCTTATCCAAATTCCATTCAATGCATTCTTCATATGATTTAGCTTCCCAGAATGAAGATGATTCTTCCCCGCCTTCCTTGAAGCCAGGTGTGGCCCTCTAACTATCATGAAAATAAACTGGCACACGAATCCCTACTTCCTAGAATACAAATGCGATGACTGGTGCTCTGCAGCCACTTTGAGTCATAAGGTGACTTCAGGAATAGAAGCCACATATTGGTAGAGCAACAAGATAATTAAAGTCAAGTTCCTAACACCTTGAAATGCCAGACCTGTACTGGGCTGACTCTCCCCAGACCTCTTAATTAAATAGAGAAACCAGCTACTGTTTTTGAGTTATTGCATCTCATTCTGATGAATATATAGACATGTCTTTGTACTCAGACTTCTCCACATGGGCTCCAGACTCATACAAATGTAGGTTTAAATTAGTAAATTATACGTAAATTAATTTTATAGTACTGGGTGGGTTCTCTCTACATCTCAAGTACCGCACTTGTAACAAAGAAAAAAATAAAAGCATATATTTTCTATTGCTGGGATTGAATTTAGATGTAATAATGCAAAGAAAAGCACTTATTACAATGTCTGGCACAAATAAATGCTACATAAAGTTTTTCTATTAGATCTGATAAGTACTAGTAACTACTGTAATTGGCCAAAGTGAACAAGCTGATCATTACAATTTATGGTGATATTTCTGATATATCATTTTTTACAGTTTTGACTTACTTTTATATTTATTTTCACACGTCTTAAATTTAATCTATGTCAGTTAAAATCCTGAAATAAAGCAGCTACTACTTCTACAAGAACAAAGGAATTGGCATTCCTTTCCTAATATGTAATGGATTTTTAAGGATGACTAGAAATTGGTAGAGGTTAAATGATTTTTGGCTGCCCCATTGATTTGCTCAGGACTTCAAAACTCTACTACCAATTCTCTGAACAACTGCACTTGAGCCATTCGAGTAGGACATGTTTATCTGGTCGAACTTAAACACTCAAGTAAATGAAAATCCACATAATAGACTGTTCTCATTGATTTTTAAGATTCATAAGAATAGGAAATTAAGAGGGTCAGCAAAAGAAAACATGATGGAGGAAAAGCTGTAACTGCCACAGGGTATGCCACAGTGACCACTTTATGGTCTCCTGGGCTTTCTCTGTGATGGACAACTCCCAAAAGAGCAGTGCTCAAAAAGGTTCAGAACCTTGCAAAGATCTTTACTCCAAAACACCTAGGGGTCACAAATATACAAGTAGAAAGATATGGATGGGGAAACAAAATTTATAGTTAGACATATACTATTCTAAGCACATTAAAAATGAATTTCAGGGGCTGGAGAGATAGAATGGAGGTAAGGCGTTTGCCTTGCACGCAGAAGGATGGTGGTTCGAAGCCCGACATCCCATATGGTTCTCCGAACCTGCCAGGAGTGATTTCTGAGCTAGAAGTAACCCCTGAGCACTGCCAGGTGTGACACACACACACACACACACACACACACACACACACAAAATTAATTCCAGTCCTTTATCACTATTCATATTCATTTTGGCTTGGGATGGTGTTCTTTTGGCACAAGGGCTGCTCTGAGACTTAAACCCAGGTTCTTATACATGCACAAATGCTCAATCTCTGGGCCATATCCCCAACCTCCAAATTTACTAGCCTTGCCCATTTTTCTTACTTATTTTATAGAGTCAGACTTTCAAATCCAGACCTTCAGACATGCAAATATGTTCTTGATTGACCCCAGGCTCTCATAATATTTTTAATAATAATAAGTTTGAAAGTATCCTCAAGAAAGGAATTCCAAGGTTCAGAGTCCAGCAGGCAGGGCATTTGCTTTGCACGAGGCCAACCAGGGACCAACCCAGGTTAGATCCTTCAGGGACTAGAACGTTAGTACAGAAAATATGGCATTTGCCTTGCACATTGCCAACTGGGTTTCAATCCCCAACATCCCATATGGTCCCCTGAGCCTGCCAGGAGCAACTTTTGAGCTCAGAGCCAGGAGTAACACCTGAGTACCACCACGTGTGGCCCAATGCCCCCCAAAAAAGGAATCCCAAATCAAATTGGACTGATCAGCAAAACAAACTCTAGTTCCTCAACATTTAAATTATAACTACAGGATAGAAAACACATGAATCCAAATGACAAAAATGACAGTGGTTGTCTGGAGCTCAACATCGAGAAGGAAAGTTGCTATGGCTTGTTGCTTCCAGAGTAGGTCTCTGTGACCAGTGTCTGTTGTGAGAGTAGGCTAAGGCAAATGGTTTGTAAACTCACCACTAGTCTAAGGGCATGTTCTAATCTAACTAGACCACATCCCTCTGTCTTCACAGCTAAGCATCTGCCTTCTATCTTGAAGCTTGAGTGCTAGTCTGGACAACCTACCTTGTCTCAACTCTATCTCTGAAATGTCTCTCTGAGAGTTTGTCCACGACTTAATCCCCACTCTAGCTAAAGCTCAAAATACTGAGATTTGTGTTATTGTTCAGTAGGAAGTCTAGAGGTGCCTCTGGAGTCTAGCACAAGAAGTAGAAGCTTCCGGGCTGGAGCTATAGCATAGTGGTAGGGCATTTACCTTGCAAGCAGAACCCAGGACCAATGTTGATTCAAATACCAGCATCCCATATGGTCCCCTAAAGCTGCCACAAGTGACTTCTGAGCACAGAGTCAGGAGTATCCCTTAGAGCTTCTAGATGTGACCCAAAACAAACAAAAAAGAATCAGAAGCTTCAACGTAGTGGGTGGATTGCTGAGTCTTCTTTCCATCCTGCATCTCATCTCAATATCTTTTCAGAGAGAAGGAAAGAAGTCAAAATCACACACCTATGTCTATCAATGAAGATCAAGTAGTAATGTTTTCTGAAGGCCCAGGTATAATGATGATGGCCTAATTTTGCAAAACTTCAGTGCCTCCCTAGAGAGCAGTTAGTAGGGAAAGGCCCTGAGAGAGGTGATCCAAATACAGGTGGTCTCTTGGAAAAATGCCTGTGGACAGTAGGAATCTGTAAAGTATCATAAAATCTTTAGTGGTCACAGACCCTAAGGACATTTGCAGTTCCACAAGCATACACGTGTGAAGGATAAGCCCTTTTGAAAACTCCTCAAGTTATCCTGTTAACAAGCCAGATTTAGAAAGGCCGCCTTAGTGTGCATGAGGAATTCCCATTTTCTAGTGTGACTTTGTGAATTGTTTTATGAGAGAGGGGACTGCACAGGAAGATGGAATCCACAATAATGTGGACTCATGCCCTTATTTAATCATAACTTGTTAATCAGGGGCCAGAGCGATAGGACAGTGTGCATAGTACTTACTTTACATACAGTCAACACATGTTTAAACCAAGCCAAAACAAAAAAGATAGTGTGGTTTTCAACCAACAATTTACAGAAATTTCTTGCCAGTCTATGAAAATTAATTTTTTGGCCTTTTTGGGGGGGTCACATTCAGCAGCACTGAGGGGTTACTCCTGACTCTGTGCTCATATCTCCCTTCTGGCAGGCTTGGGGGACCATATGGGAAACCAGGAATCGAACCACCATCTGTCCTGGATTGGCCACGTGCAAGGCAAATGCCCAACCTCTGTGCTATCTCTCTGGCCCCATAAAAATTAATTTTATGAAAAAAGCGATTAAATACAAAATCATACACTATTATTATGAATGAATATGGGGTCACAATTGTCAGTATTCAGGGACTCTCTTAGCTCTGTGCTTCTGTGCTTGGGGGGTCACTCCTGGCAGTGTTCAGGGACCCTGTAGTTACAGGCATGGAAAACCTGTGCTCAGTCCTTTGTGCCACCTTTCCTGATCCTAGATAATAATTATTTTTCATTTCTGCTGTGGTGGTCTGGGAACTATTTCTCCTATTTCCTCTGGTCTACAGGGGTCAAATGGTTATAAAAATTGTTGGAAAATATCTCCCACTTTGCCTGGACACTGTCTTCCTCCCCAAATTGTTTTTCCTGTAAAATGATGATTTTTGTCCCATTAGGATTGGCCAATGTTCCCTTGAATGGGGCTGATAATCACTGTTCTGGCTACATAAACTACTTAGTGCTGCCTCTAAGGGCTCAAAAGTAGTCCTAGAAAATAATAGATAAATAAGCATGTCTGTCTTCCAATAAAATTTATTTTCAAATCAAGCAGCAACCATATTTAATCCGCAGGCCACTATTTTCTGGCTTTACTTTTAGTTTTATTTTGGGGGTGGAAAGTCCATAATGACATTTCAGGACAAGGTGGGGCTACTCATGGCTCTGCATTCATGGGTTGCTTCCAGTGATGCTTGGGAGATCCATCTACCATATATCAATGCTGGGGAACAAACTGGGATCAGCTGCATGCTAGACAAGCACCTCAACCTCTATGCTAGCTCCACACTGATATGATTTGCTTGGTAGACTTGATAGTTTAATTTTTTTTTACTCTAATCTAGAAAAAATGAAGATGACGAACTCCAAAAATGTGGCCACACTCAGAATCATTCAATGGTTAGCAACATGAAAAGAAAACCAAATCACACAAACCTTAGCACCAACATTTGAAGAAAGTTGTTGTTTTTTGTTGCTGTTGTTGTTTGCTCTTGTTTTTGTTGTTGTTGTTCTTGGTGGTGGTGTGGTGTTTTGTTTTGTTTTTTTAAAGAAAACTTTAACAGAAGTTTTGCATCTTAGAAACAATAACACCATCATCCAGATGAAACTCTCATACGCTGTGTTGAAACAGAGAGGACATAGTGCTGACCTATGTAATTCTACTGGGAAATTGTTCCTGATCTGTACTGTCAAATGAAAAAGAAATGTAACTAATAAAATAAAAGCTTGGAGACACAGAAATTAGGCTTAGAAATTCCAATATCCATCAATAGAAGTTAAAAAGAGACCAGAGAGTGGGGCCCGGGAGATAGCACGGAGGTAAGGCGTTTGCCTTTCATGCAAAAGGTCATCGGTTCGAATCCCGGTGCCCCATATGGTCCCCTGTGCCAGCCAGGAGCGATTTCTGAGCATGGAGCCAGGAGTAACCCCCTGAGCACTGCCAGGTGTGACCCAAAAAACCAAAAAAAAAAAAAAAAAGAATAAAAAAAGAGACCAGAGAGAGGTGAAGACACAAGCAAAGAAATAATAGTAATAAACTACTTTTCCTTGAGCTAAAAAAAAAAATGAAACACAAAAACAAAAGTCTGACTATTTAAATGCAAATAAATCCCAGGGAGCTGAGGCTGGGGACTCAAGTTGTACAGAGGTTTTCTTGCAGTGTAAGGCACTGAGCTGCAACCCCACTATCTCATGGACCCAGTCAGGTATGATCTCAAACAGCTACAGCAGCAATGGAATGGAATGACCCACTAGGAAACAGCCAGCCATAAAAGGGAGGGAGCATGCTTTTAGACACAGTGCATAGACATATGATAATCAAGTCTCAGACCTCCAGAGAGAAAGGATCCGAATGTCTACTTCATGCACAGCCAAATTCACATTCCTGTAATCTGCAACTTGGAAATATGACTTCTGTTTGTTCAGTGGGCGGCTAAATTGTAGCACCAGGTGAATGGAATTCACAAACAAAATAGGCCACCCAGCCCTCTGTTCCTAATCAGATGCTGCTTACATAGATATTCCATTGCTCTGGGTCATTCTTATGCTAACATATCCCCTTGTCCTAATCTAATAGTACTGTACAATCCCTTCCTCTCTCCTACTCTCACAGAACACCCTCCACCTGAGTTCAGCATTTGTTGGCCTCTCCCCCGTGCTTCCCCGACTCCAGGCACATTCTCATCTGTAGTATTTCCTGGTCCTGCACCTTCGCTCTTCAGGCTTTCTGACATGAGTGTCTGATTCCTCCAGCAACTTTCCCTGCCATAAGGGAGAAGCAAAAGACTCTTGATTCTTGAGTTATGCAGAGCATAGTGTGGGCAGAGCATCGTGGAAGACTTTAGGAAGCTAAGCTCCAAAGACCCCATGCTGGCCATCAGAGTCAGAGCTGAGGGTGTCTGAATGGAAAAGGAAAGCGCCACCTCTGCACCTAGCTTTGTGTGAAGTTCTTATAAAATTTCAGATCCCCAGACCAGAAATTCTAGCTCAGAACTTTGTGAGCCTATAACCTGAGGGTCTGTAAGGTGAAACAAACACAAGACATATTTTTATGACCATAAAAATATGATAGCTGGGTGGGAGCAATAGCACAAGAGCTAAAGCATTTGCCTTGCAAGTGACTGACCCCAGCTGGAATTTGATTTGGAATGTGGGAATGCATGATGGGCAAGAGCCTGGATTGGCTGGCAAGAAGAGTCAATGTTGGAGTCTGAGTGATAGCCAGGGGTTGGCCTGGCATGTGGCCAATTCTGAATCTATCCCCAGCACAGCACATTTTCCCCCAAAGACTACCAGGGGTCACTCTTGAGCAGAGCCAGGAATAATCAGAAGTAGCCCCTGAGTTACTTCACGTGTCCCCTTCCCCACACACAAAAACTCAAATAAATAAAAAATGAAGAGGAAAAGCAATGTTGTACCACCCTCTAAAGGAGTCTTTATTTATGGGAGGATTTTTTTTTTGTGGGGTCACACCCGGTGACGCTCAGGGGTACTCCTGGCTATGTGCTCAGAAATTGCTCCTGGCTTGGGGGACCATATGGGACATCGGGGGATCAAACCACGGTCCATCCTAGGCTAGCGCGGGCAAGGCAGATGCCTTACCACTTGCACCACCGCTCTGACCCCTATGGGAGGATGTTTAAAGATACTTCCTGGAAGGGACAGTGGGAGGAGAGGGGCAATAGCAGGTGTGTTTAAGAGCTGACTCCTGTTGTAGAAAGCAGAGGTGAACACAGGTGGGGTCCAGACCAATGAGAGAGCTGAGAGCAAGGGACAGAGAGACAAGCCTAACTAGGAAAAGTGTAAAGAAATCTTCGTCAAGGTAGCAGAATATAGAGATGAAGAGAGGAAGCATAAAGTGGGTTGGGCATGAAGGAGCAAGACGAGATGAGACTCGCTATTGCTGCCCCTGTGCTTGCACCAGCCCCAGGGAGGAGAGTTGTTCAGTTCCAACCATTGTCTGCCCTGATCTGCTGAGGTGAGCTGTGAGCAGGGACCTATCGGGACCTGGCCTGCGATATGTTGGCTATATGGAAGAAAAACATAGATAGTAAAGACTTCATTTGTACTCTGATTTCTATTGCCCTCATTGCTAGAGACTTTATCTAACGAGGCCTGATAAATGAATTACCCTTCATATCTTGTTATTAGAAAAACCCTAAATTCTTTATACTGTTCCCCTGGTGGGTCTTAGCTTTATAGCCCTTTAAAAGAGGCCAGGCCCAACCACACACTCTGTTACTAAACAGCCTCCAGGTAGTCACTCCAGGCAAATTCAAGGATAAAGCTGACTAGCTGGTCCTTTTGGGACATGGTGGAACTTTTATACTGTGGGAAGAATGTCACACATCCACTTTTCCCATGGCAATGGTGTTACATGTGCATATGCTGGGCTTCTGAACTCATTGTGACTTGGGGGTAAATGTTTTCATAAAGGTTTTGATGGGATAATAGAGCTATCACGGGGGTTAAAGGCATTTGCCTTGCACCCCATCAATCCTGGTTTGAGTCCCATTGCCACATAGGGTCCCCTGAGTAAAAGTCACTCCTGAGCACAGAACCAAGAATAGTCCCTGAGCTGTTTGGTTTGTGACCCAAAACAACCCTTCCAAAAGAAGATGTTGATGGCTTGGGATTTTGAAAATCAACTATTGGAGCGGAACCAAATGAAATAATGATTATTGCTCACTGATTCTGATTAACACTCATCAGGAAATAATTAAGTAGGTGTTCTAAAATTGTATGCTGGATGAAACTAATGCATTTATTTATTTACTTCTGAGTCATAGTCGACATGGAACTTCCTATTAGTTTCGGGTATACAGCTTCGTGTTTACACTGGTAAAGGAAGTATACACCGGTGAATTAATCAATTCTTTATGCACAGGAGAGACAAAATATCTGCATTAACAAAATCAAAAGAAGTTCTATGCGTGATCATTAGAAGTTTCAATTAACTGCTTATAACTGATTACTTTCTCGTTTTTGTTCTTCACACACCCAATTCCTCAATTGTCTTCCCATTGACAGCTGTCATTCATCTTAGAGGTGAGGAAACTGAGTATTAAGAAGACTAAGTCACCGATCCAAGGACACTGTCCATATAACTTGTCTGTATATCAACCAGTCTGAGTTGAATTGTAAGTCACAGAAAAATGGCATGGAAAAAAAGAGTCCAAGAAATGTGAAACCCCTTTAACAGGAAAAGCCCAGTGGTGTGGTGAACTTCAGGCAGAGATTGATCAGAAACACTATTTTATTTTGACTGCCTTGGATTAACGCTTCCTTTTTGCACCAGCATTATTCTCAGGCTCTTTTCACATTTTTGCTTGTTTGTTTATTTGTTTGGGGGCCACACATGGCAGCACTCAGGTTACTCTTGGATCTATGCTCAGAACTTATTCCTGACAAACTCAAGGGACCATATGGGATGCTGTGTATTGAATCCAGGCCGGCTGCATGTAAGGAAAATGCCCCACTTTCTATTCTACCACTCTAAGTCTGTCTTTTCACATTTCTTAGCAAAATACTACAGCAGTTTCAGGACCTGTAAAATAAATCACATGTTGTGAAATTAATCCCCACACACCATTTCTCTAATCCAAGGCAAACAGGTCTGAAGCAGGTAAGGTAGCCATGAAAAATTAATAAAGCAAGTCAGTCAGGAGAGAGTCATGGAGTCAGTGGCTTCTCCCTTGTGGTGTCTTTCTTCCTGCCAAATACAAACTGACTTTTCTTTATTCTCAGTACAAAATTCAATCTGGTGGAGTAAGGTCTAGGTGGGCTTTTACATAGCAAAGAGCTAGGTGAAAAGGAAAGAGGAAATTGAGAGGTAAAGTCTTTGTTTTGGATTAATACCTGGGTGTCATCTTATAATTCCACCTTTTTATTCTAAACAAAACAAAACAAAATTGAGAAGATCTACAAAAGTTTTGTTTTATTTTTCTCCACCAGAGGCGGGAACCCCAGATCAAAATTTATAAAAGTGGTTGTTATATTTGCATAGGCACAGTCAAAGTTGACTAGAAAAGTGTCAAAGGTTAGATTGTATAGATCATTCTCAAAACAATCAACATTTTTCCATATCTTTGCCTTACACATATCACAAATTTTTTTCATAGGTTTCTCTGAAAATAAACATTAGAACCTTTCCACGGATACACTTATTTTTGAAAATTCTTAAACATTCTTTTTTTTTTTTTGGTTTTTGGGCCACACCCGGCAGTGCTCAGGGGTTACTCCTGGCTCCATGCTCAGAAATTGCTCCTGGCAGGCACGGGGGACTATATGGGGCACCGGGATTCGAACCGATGACCTTTTGCATGAAAGGCAAACGCCTTAACTCCATGCTATCTCCCAGGCCTCTCTTAAACATTCTTACACAGAGTACTATAATACAGGCCTAGAACATCTGAATTCCTTTTCCATAAACTTCCCTAAACAAAATAACAAGAACATTTCTGCACATATATATATATACAATTTGAAAATAAGTTTGCTAAGTACTCGTTCTTATAATGAGTACTATAATAAAAGTCTATACTATTCAAGATTCTTTTCCTTCAACTTCTGTGGACAAAGACATTAGAACATTTTAGCAGATATAATTTGAAAATAAATTGTTACATTATATACATAACCATCTTAACAATTGAGATACATTCACTAGGATATATGAGAACCATTAAAACTCGAACAACATCATATATTTCCCCAGAATTGTGTAAACTAATATTAAACCACTAAAGTTGGATACAAAATTATCTGTTTTGCAGTGAGGCATAAAACAAAAGAGACAAAATTATAGCATTAAGATCTATACAGGTAGAACACTCAGTTTAATCAGCAACATAGTGACTGATGCAAATAGGATAGAGAGATTAACCTAGAAGTAAGTTGCGGGAGTTTCTGAAAGCAGTTTCTCCTCAGTTGGGCTTTGTCTGGGCTTGAATCCTCCATCTTCTCTTTCTCTGGTATGCTGCTTAAGTTGTCTGGGACGGAAAGACCTTTAGTTCCTGGACTGGAATCTGGGTTGTGGGGGGGACCCACTAATCTCCCTGCTGTTGGACCCCCCTCAACTGAGGCTTTCTCTTTGACCTCTCTCCTTTAGTGACCTCTATAAGCTGCTGCAGGTTGAGGTGCTGAGGTCCTTGCACAAAGCATCTTTGGTAGAAGAAAGGCAGTGATCCTTGGCCTCTGGCACATTGCTCAGAGTCTTCAGCTCTCTCTCCTTCACTGCCTGCTTCTATACCACCTGAGGGGGCCTCTCTCTCATGTTCTGAACAAGGGCCATGAGCATTGATGTTCTGTTGACAGGCACTACATACTCAGTCCAGTCCAAGGAGGCCATCATGGCCATTATCCACCAGAGAGTCAAGGCATTCACCATTGTTGGGATCGTCTCAGGTCCTCAGGTCACTGTTTGAGCACCAGTTGTAAGATAAATCTTGAGCATAGAGACAGGATTACTACTGAGTATGGTCCAAAAACAACAACAACAAAGCATTGAAAAATAGAATCTCTGAAAAAATAAAATAAAGATACATAGTAAAGGAGAAACAAAAAGGATAACAACTGAATAGTCTACAGAACTGAGTTTATTTGGGAAGAATGGATGTAGAATTGGGACTTTGGTGGAAGGAAGTAGACACTGGTGGTTATAGTGCTGGAACAATGTATACATGGAAAGTGTGATGAACAGTGTTTTAAATTATGGTACTCCAATAAAAATGGGAGAAAAAAATAAAACAAAGGCAAGCTATCTTTGTTCCTAAAAAGACCACTGGGTGACGGAAAGTGCTTTCCATTTGGTGTAGACTTCACAGGACAGTTTTCTATGTAGGGCCTCCCACTTTCCAGTTCATGTTTCTCTACCTTCATTGACTTGTTAATTTTGCTTTCTCTGTCTCAAGACCCAACCAGGAAGAGAGAAACCTCGCTGAAGATTTAGAACTGAGGAAAGGCAATGCGATGACATGAACGAAACATAGAAGCCAAACAAGGCCTGGTGAAGCAATCCAGAAACGAGCCAGGGCAGGAAGTGACCGCCACTCCTAGGCTGGAGGGACAAAGGGAGGAGGTGATGCTACCGGAGCCCTGGGCCTGGGATTACCCAAAGGAAGCTGAAACGGTGGCAAGTTTCCGGTGAGGGCTGGAGCCAAGGAAGAGAGGCAGCAGCTGCCAGAGATACCACTCCAGCTCAGAGGGAGACAGAAACGCCCTGACTCCTCCCTTCCTCTTCTCACAAACGCCCACCAAAGCCTCATGTTGGTCAAACCACCCAATTGAGAGACAGTTGATATGGGCCTAAGAATCTGTATCTGTAAAGGGTTCAGGTTCCCTGTGACACATGCACTCAGGGAAGGAAGGATGAGGAGAGATATCAGGTGAAAGAACCCAGACCAGCACAGTTGTATAACAAAGTTGTAGGTGTTCATTGTGGACATTTGGGAAACTACTGATATGTCAATGAAAGGAAGTTTTAAAAAACTATAATCCTTTTGGTTCTTAAGGTAGGGTTAAAAGCATGAGTTATAGTACAGGGTGTGAGGCACTTGTCCTGCACACAACCCACTCTAGTTCAATCTACAGCATCACACATGGTCCCTTGAAGCCTACAGGCATAACTTCTGAGTGTAGAGCCAGGGGTAACCAACTCTCTCCCCTCAAAAGAGGCAAGGTAAAAACAGTCAGTGCCAGGGATCCACTCAAAGAACTAACTACTTCTCATTACTCTTTGAGGGACCTATTGCTTATTACTTGAGGGATTCATATACAGGTCCTTCTGTCAGTACATCAAGCATGTTAGCTGTGTGACATTCTATTATATATTGCCTGAGAAATTCTGATCGTGTTCTCTATCACATTCAAGAGGGGATTCATAGGCTCTACAGAACGGAACCAAGCTCATTCAAGGAGACAGTGTTTTCACCTCTGTGCAAACCCTCCACCCAATAAGAGTGTAATGAGAAGCTATGAGGGGAAATTGTGGGAAAATGGATTGCCTTACAGCTTTTAAGAAAAATTTTATTGTGGACCAGACAGAACAGATAAGGCACTTGCCTTGTGTTATGGCTGGCTTTATTATTTACCCAATAATAAAAAGTCCTCTGAGAATTACCAAGGCTCATGCCTCAGCACATGTCCATGACTAGCCCCTAAACATTGCTGGGCAAGGTCCCTCCCAAAACAAAACAAAACAAAAATAAGGAAAAAGAAACATCATTGCTTATAAAACAAACTTTCTTTTGGGTCTGTAAATTCACACAAAGAATTGGAGCATATACTTTACAAATGGGAGGCCCCAGTCCCATTTTCTGATCTCCAGTCATCATCTGGGCCAACCCTAAAGCAATGCCCTGAGCACTGCTGGGTGTGGCCAAATAAACAAATAAATAAATAAACAAAACACGCATTTTTAATGTTTTTCTCCCAGATTCCATGAGTCATTCATTATATGGTTTATCAAGTTGGATCCTCCTACCACACACACACACCCAAGGCTAACAGGAAGGTCAAAATCCTACTTTATACTCAAGACCAACAAAATTCAACCTGTCCTCTGCTGGCCATATGCTTCCTTTCTCTTCATGTTCCAAGTTGCATTGGTTCATATATGTTCTGGTGATGGGAATAATTGCGTATGCACGTGTGAATATGTGAGTGTAAATGTGTGTATGTAGTGTATGTGTGTAAATATAGGAATAAATGTAGAGACCAAAAAAGGATGCACCAAAGATGGTGCATATCTTGCTCCATTCAGCTTCACTGACTCATTGACTTAATCAGCTGGCCAATGATGAGACAGTGACATTTTGTTTGTTTGTTTGTTTTGTTTTTGGGTCACACCTGGCATTGCTCAGGGATTACTCCTGGCTCTATGCTCAGAAATCGCTCCTGACAGGCACAGGGGACCATATGGGATACCAGGATTTGAACCAATGACCTTCTGCATGAAAGGCAAACGCCTTACCTCCATGCTATCTCTCCAGCCCCTGAGACAGTGACTTGCCACTGGAATAGATCCTCCACCCCTTGAGCAGCAGATGGTTCTCATACCATCTGAGTCCCCGCTATTACAGGGCAGCTCCTAATGTCTCTGCTCAGTCCAGTAGGCTGGGGAATAAGGTGTGCATGTTCACAAGACCCTGACTCAGAGACTTTTCAGTGCAATTGATACACTAAATATCATCACAAGGGAAAGGGTTGGAGCAGGAAACCATTCTTGACCTTTCAGTAGCTCTTCATTACAATGGGTCTTCCCATTGTAAGAAGGTGAAAGCACTATCTTCTCAAATGAACATGACTAGGGTCTGTAGAGTGTGTGAATCCCCTCTTGAAATACCTCTCCACCCTTTGTATTCTTGGGGCTAGTAGACTAAGCAATGAGCCCAGTTTAACACAATGTTTTGTTGTGGGGAGCTCTCAAGCAATGGTCAGAAGGTCCAAGGGCCACTCTGACTGATGTTTAAGCAACTGGGCCTGATTGTTCAATGCTTGGGCTCAGCAGTATCAGGGTCAGAGGAGTATGGGGTGGTAGGGGGATGCACTGCTGAAGATTGATCTTGAGTCTTGTACATGCACCCTGAACTCTGAATTATCTCCTAGCCCATTAATATTTTTACAGTTGCTCTGACATTCCCAATTCTATGGAAAAGTTTATTGTTGATCAAGTTGTCTGAAATACCTGGCTAGGGGCACAACCACATTCACCCCACTTTACCCTGACATCAAATTTCAAAAATGAGGAGGTCTTGAGTCTGTAACGGTTCCATGGCAATTGAGATCATTTGATTGGGATCAGAAAACACTTAATCTATGGCCATGGGCCTCAAGATCATGAAAGTTCCCCAATTGCTTATAATTGCTTCTGACTTCTATAAACACATAGGCTGCTTTTACAGCAAATTTACTTCTCTAATTATGTTTTATATAACCAAATGCATTCATTTTAGCTGTATTCTCTAAGCAAATACTAGCCCAAAGGCACGTGACCTGATAGGTAGGAAAGGCAAACTGACCACAGAATCTCCTCCATGTGGACTCAAGAGTTGGCAAGAATAATAAAGATCCAGCACTGAGCAAAGAAAAGAAGCATGGCAGGAAGCAGAGCAGTAGCACAATGGGTAGGGCATTTGCCTTGCACAAGGCTGACCTAGATTCAATTCATGACATCCCACTTAGTCCCCTGAGCACTACCAGGAATGCCACCTGAGCGCAGAACCAGGAATAATTGCTGCCTGTGCACTACTGAGTGTGGTCCAAGAAAACAAACAAAAGAAGCATGGCAGCATTCAGTACGGAAAATGATTTGTGTTGGGCACATACATGTGCATGAAGGTATATTGTGTGCCTGTGAGTTTATGTGCATGCTGTATACATGTGTGAACATGAGTATATTTGTATGTGGACTGGGTGTGTGCATGTATAAATGAGCATGTGCTTGCATGTGTGAATGCATGAATACGTGCGCACATGTATCTATGAACATGTGAGTATGAGTGAGTATAGGTGAATGAAAGTGTGCATGATGACTCCATGCATGAATGTGTGTGCACACATGAGTGCGTGTGAATGTGTGTGTATATTTAAGTTCCTTTTCTGGTTTCAGTGCAGAGTTGGGTTAGACTCTTAGGATAACTTTAGAATGTGGGCGTTGAAGGTGAGTGATTTTAATAATAACCCCCTTCGGGGCTGTGGACATTAGCCAACAGACATACCCTACTGGCTTCCCGCCAAGGCCTGAGGAGGAGCCTGAGCCTGGACTTGTCCGGAAGGTTCATGCTTCCATGGAGTCTTGCTGCAGAGCTGGATCTAACAACAGCAACTTACTAGAAAAACAAATAAAATGCTTCAAATGTTTCGATGCATTTCCAAGTATTCGTCCTCCAAATATTTAGACATTGAGATGACTGGGCCAAGAGCACAGGCTTCCTGTGTGTGCTGAATGGTTCCAACCATCTCCCCACAATCCTCAAAGATAGAACAATGAAAAAACATCAGCCTTGAAGAGGCCCCAAACACAAAGAAGAATTCCCCGGGTATTGCTCCAGGAAATTAGTGCAGTGTTTTAATCCAAAGTCCTCCTTCAGAATGCCTACAGGAGCTGATTCATCTTTAATACATTTACTAACTTCTTACCAAGGCCTCCCTGAGAGCAGGCTTCGTATCTCTGGGGAGTCTGCAGCACAAGCCAGAGTGAGACTGGGGAGTCCAGTGTGGAGCTGGACACCAAGCAAAGGAAGAGGAACAAGACGTAGAAAGAAAGGGCAGTCAAGAGCTCGAGAAGGACACTGAGACCCTCAAAGGCACAGACCCTGAACCCACGGCAGAAGGGAAGTTGAGTAAATCATGAGATTTGTTTATTCTTTCGTAGAGAGGGAGTGCCAAGAGCAAGAGTGACAAAGCCGACTTCCTTTTGCATTTACATTTTCTTTGATTCCAAGTTGCATGCATGAAACCAGATCATTAACAGTGTTGGATAACAATGTTAAGTAAATCACAGCACCTATTAAATTGAAAAGTAGGAAATAAATTTATCTCTGTGATTCAAGAATCAGTCAATCTTCTTTCTCCAGGCATACCCATATGCAAACAATCTCCTTTCTGAACTTCCATAGGACTAAAAAATAGAATGAGGATAGCCAGTGATTTTTTTCTAATTTTATGTATTTATTTAGGCAAATGATCAACCACTGTCTCTAACTTATTTGGGGGTTGTTTTGTTGCTGTTGTTCAGCTGTTTGGTTTTGAGCTTTGTTATTGTATGTGTGATGCTTCGTACCTGCAAGGCAAGTACTTGGATCACTGAGCTACATCTCTGGTCCTTTCTAATTTTTAGAGCTTAACTATCATCTTTAGCCAAGCAGCTCCACAAAATAGGTACAATTATACATATTTTTATTCTAACACATTTTATCAGTACTTAAGTGCTAATCAGTCTTCCCCATGAACTAGGTAAAACATGAATCAAATATTGCATCCATTTAACTTTAGTTAAGTTCAATTATAAATTGAATAAATATTGGCCCTAAGAAGCATGATGGGATTTATGATTTTTGCCAGACAGATAGTACAAGGGTAAAGGCACACACCTCACTTCAGCTGACCCCAGCACTATAGGGTCCCGAGTATTGCAGACTTAATCCCTAGAGACCCCCTGAGCACCACCAGGCTGACTGAGCAATAGTCCCTGGCACTGAAGGGCCTGAGAAGCACCACTTCCTTCAATTCTAGCATTGAACCTAAGGCCTAGTTGGCTCAGAGTAGTCAGGAGGGGACCCACCCACTGAGCACTACGTGGAAGTCCCACCCCTCCCTACCCAAAGAGAGCCTAGGGTCTGCCTGAGAAATAAACAGTCGATCCATTTGCCCCAATTTGTCTCTGGGAACTCAGACCATTCATTCTGTCAGTCTTTGGCTGACAGCACATACTTTTCATGTATATAACCCCCAAATTCAAATGAGCAAGTTCAATACCCCAGTTCAAATATCCCAGTAATAGAGGGAAAACTGATAAACAGCAGGCTAGTCCTCAGTATGGCATTGCCCCAAAGAGATTACCAGGGCAGTTTAGATTATCTGTGATTATTATCTGTGTCTCCATTTAGAATCTGACTCTCTCATCAGACATTTCTCTATCAAGTGATTCCACTTGGCATCTAGAAATATTTAAAAGCCATGGGGCCATTTTTCTGAAGTCTTTACATTTGCATGTGAACTAAAAACTGCCTTCCTTCTCAGAGACCAACTTCAAAACACACCATCATCTTTTTCAGTGTTTTCGATAAGAGTATGTGATAATACGTAGTATCCATTCTCTCTCTCCCTCACTCTCTTTCTCTCTCTCTCATTCTTCCATTCAGCAAATATTTACAGAGTATCAGCAATTCTACTATGGAATTCTACTGTGAACTATATCTGAATCCAAAAAATATATCAAAACAAAACCCTCTAGTTTCAGCCAGAGTGTAGTTCAGCTGTAGAGTACCTACCTTGCCTGGATGAGGCTCTGGGTTTGACTTCCAGCACCAAAAATAAATAAATAAATAAATAAATAAATAACAGGATAAAAGCAAATCATACTGTCAAGTTGATCATGCCTGATTTGCATTGTGACATTGCAGATAACAACTGATCGTTTTTTGGGGGGGGAAACTGAACATTTTGGGTCACAAATTGTCTTCTAAACTCCATGAAAGTGGAAGAGTTGTGTCAACATTCTAAATAAAGTCCTGTGAGTTCAACTTCAAAATATTTTCTAGGGGCCAGAGAGTTAGTGGAGTGAATAGGCTTGCACTGCCTTGCATGCAACTGACCCCAGTTTGATCCCCAGTACCCTGAGCACCACTAAGAGTGGCTCCTGAGCACAGAGCCAGGAGTGATCCCTGGGCACAGTTGGTTATGGCTAAATAAACATTTTCTAGACATTTAAAGGAAATACGAAAACCTCCTCTTAAATAATGACTGCCTTTTGAGCACTTTGCCCAAAGTAGCACTTGTTCTCAGCCTGGCCCTTCCGTGTCACCCTCAGCATCCCCAACTCTCTCCCTTGTGCTCTGCCAGCCACTCCTTGGCTTCCGGAGCTGCCAAGGGGACACTTGGATCAAAATGAAGGATTTTCTTCCTAGACTGTGTTCCCTGTCAAAGTTGTACTTGTTCAGTCCCTGCCAAGTGATTCAGGCTCCAGTGTTTTGATGAAAAGGAATCATAGCCAACAGTGGACAAAAGATATGGAAATAAAATCTCTTGAAAGATTAATCATACTTTCGGATTGTGCAAATACTTCATCTTCCATGACGGCATCGTTTGTAAGATGTGTTTTGCCTCTGAGCGTGCGGGCTTGTTCACACCTGGTTGTTGACTTCAAAATCACTATGGTCTGAGGACCAGTTGCCTTTATTTGTATAACCTAAAAAGCAATAATAAAGCGCTTTGTTAGTCTTTATCATCAGGAAAAGTAAGACTATAGTAAAGAATCTAATACTCCATCAGAGACAATTTACTAACTTTTATTTAGGGCTATTAATATCTATCCTTAGGGGTTCTATCCAAGCAACAAATGCATATCTGTGGTCATCCCCCTCAGGCAAGTTCTGTGCTGAATTCACTCCCTGAGCATCAATGAAAAGAATAAGAGACTAAAATCATCCTGCAATTGAGGGAGATTTGGTAGGAAGCCAGTAGAGTTGAATCAGGATTCTACTTTTGAAACTTATAAATATTTTCCTAGGGAAAGTGCTCTGTCATTGCAAGCTTTATATTCCCACAAAGACATTCATAACGACTGCTGTTTCTTTCTCACAAAACTTTTATGATAACCAACAGATGTCACAAAGAAGAGTATAAAGAGGCCCAAAGGGCTTGTCATTCAGATTGGAGGTCTCAAGTGTGATCCTTGCACTGCCTCACACGCAGAGTAAGATGCAGCAGCACAGCTGATGGAATCTCTGGTGCTTGGCAACCAAGGTACAAGCAACTGAGCATTGTGAACACCAAAACCATCTACCAGCAAGAAAAGAAAGAGGACAAATGATTTGCCCTATATCATACTTTTTCTTTAACCAAGTATTTAGCTTTACTTTTTTGGAAGATGGGGAGCATACCCAGCACTGCTCAAGGGTTACTACTAGCTTCTAGCTCAGGAATTACCCTGGTGGAGTGCGGGGGATGACATGGATATGGGATGCCAGTGATCAAAACAGGGATAACTGCATGCAAGGCAAGTGCCTTACCAACTGTACTATGGCTCTGCCCCCCAGTATTTAGTTTTATTCATTTAATCCTCATAATAATTCTATGTTAGCAGAATCAATATCACAGAAAGGTTCCAGAAGTTTCCCAGGATAGAGTTGGCTTTCAAATAAGGCCAAAAAAAAAAAAAATCCATGCCTATGTAATCATGAAGTACACAAAGTAGTTGCTCCAAAAGGGTAATGCATGAAGGGAGCTTTTTTTTCTTTTCTTTTCTTTTCTTTTCTTTTCTTATCTTTTCTTTTCTTTTCTTTTCTTTTCCCTTTCCTTCCCTTCCCTTCCCTTCCCTTCCCTTCCCTTCCCTTCCCTTCCCTTCCCTTCCCTTCCCTTCCCTTCCCTTCCCTTTTGTTTTTACCTAGCTATGCACTCAGAATTCACTCCTGGCTATGGATGTCAGGGATTGAGCCCAGGTCCATCCCAGGTCAACTGTATGCAAAGCATATACCCTACTGCCATTCTATCACTCTGGCCCCAGAAGGGAGCTTTAAAAAATAAAAACCCTCAAGGCTGGAGAGATAGGACAGGGGTTAAGCACATGCCGTGCTAATGCCATCCCAGCAGAGGTTGACAACACCAGTTGAACATCACATGCACTGGGAATCATATAGAAGAGGCTTTGGCACTACATGGTACCTGAGACATCACTGAAGTGTGGTTCTGGGCCTCTCAGCATCCTTGAGTATGGTCTCAGTGTTCACCAGCACCAAATTCTCAGCCATCAAAATAAACTGTAGATCCAGTGAGCAGAGAATTCTGGGAAGTACCCAAGAACATCTGTCGATGGTTTGAGATACCCCTCAAAAATAATGGGGGGATGGGGGGGAAAAAGCCTTTCAGGGTTAATAGACACAGAGATATATGTGGATGAGAGGCAGAGCACAATGTTTGAAAGTCGAAGACTTTGGTTTCAATCCATGGTACTACACATATACCCCCAAACCACCTTTACTTCACATCCCCCTATTTTTTTGGGGGGAGGTCACATCCGGCAGTGCTCAGGGGTTACTCCTGGCTCCATGCTCAGAAATTGCTCCTGGCAGGCACGGGGGACCATATGGGGCACCGGGATTCGAACTGATGACCTTTTGCATGAAAGGCAAACGCCTTACCTCCATGCTATCTCCCGAGCCCTACATCCCCCTATTTTTAATAGAAGTGTAGATGGGGAAGTACTGAAAGGTCACACTATTTTATTTTTATATAAAATAGGAGACTTGACTTTTTTATTTTTCTTTTTTTCTGTTTTTGTTTTTATTTTTGGGTCACACCTGGCAGTGCTCAGGGGCTACTCCTGGCTCTGGGAAATTGCTCCTGGAAGGCTTGGGGGACCATATGGCATGCCTGAATTCGAACCCACTATCTGTCCTGGGATGCTATTGCTCTGGTCAAAGACTTGACTTTAATTGCATAATGAAGATGAGTTTGCTAAGTTTATTGAATCATAATGTTTCTATAGATTTCTCCCAACATTATAATGCTTTTGACAGAGCCATCTTAAAAATATCCCCCCATGGGTCAAGCAATAGCATAGAGTAAGGCTTTTGCCTTGCATGGGGCCAAATCTAGGACTGACAATCCTCGGGCATCCCATATGGTTTCCGGAGCCAGGAGTGATTTCTGAGCACGGAA
>PVKC010009931.1:0-26251 GCA_004027635.1 Crocidura indochinensis | reverse complement strand
TTTCTTTCTTCTTTCTTTCTTTCTTTCTTTCTTTCTTTCTTTCTTTCTTTCTTTCTTTCTTTCTTTCTTTCTTTCTTTCTTTCTTTCTTTCTTTCTTTCTTTCTTTCTTTCTTTCTTTCTTTCTTTCTTTCTTTCTTTCTTTCTTTCTTTCTTTCTTTCTTTCTGTGTTTTTGGGCCACACCCAGTGATTCTCAGAGGTTACTTCTGGCTATGAGCTCAGAAATCGCCGCTGGCTTGGGGGACCATATGGAATGCTAAGGGATTGAACCGTGGCAAGGAAGATGCCTTGCCTCTTGCACAACCTCTCCGACCCCATCTTAGCTACTATTTCTAAAGATGAAGTCATTCTTCTAGGGTCTGTGGTCAATAGAAGATTATTAAATACAATCTTTACCCTTAAATATTTTTTAAAATTTGATAATTGTTTCAAAACAAAACTAGTTTGAGTAGTAGGTAGGTTATATAAAAAGATATGGAAATTGTTATTTGAATGTTTAAAATCAAAAGAATTTGAAAAACTGGCAGAAACTAGTTTTCTTCCTTCCTTCCTACTATCCTTCCTTCCTTCTTTTTTCCTTCCTTCCTTCCTTCCTTCCTTCCTTCCTTCCTTCCTTCCTTCCTTCCTTCCTTCCTTCCTTCCTTCCTTTTTTTACTTTTGGTTTTGGGGTCACACCTGGGAGCTCTCAGGGAATACTCCTGGCTCGAAACTAAGAAATCATTTCTGGCAGGCATGGGGACAATATGGGGTGCTGAGATTTGAACCACCTGTTAGTCCTGGATTGGCTGCATGCAAGGCAAATGCCCTTCTGTTGTGCTATCTCTCTAGTGCCCAAAACTAGTTTTCTTTGAGGACAGTTAAAATATCAATATGAGTGATGTGTCGATATTATTAATAGACGTAAATATGTTCTTTGTACCTCATTCTCATTTGCGGTGAAATAATTCTATTTTTATTATTTATTTGTTTTATTTTTAGACCATATCTAATGATGTTTAGGGCTATTTTATATTTATTGCTTGGGGATCCTTCCTAATTGTGCTTTAGATACAACAAAAGTCTCCCACATAAAAAACACTCCAGTTCTTTGAGATAACTCTGGTTCTTTGGGTGAAATAGTTTTACTTAACTTATCACATTGTCTTTGTGGTAATCATCTGGAAAGTTGAAATTTAAGTTGAAAATAAAAATTTCCAATTTCATCCTTCTCTAAGATCCTAACAGCTAGGATTTCATTTTGGATGTATGCATTTCTCATCATTCATCCTTCTGGTTTATTTCACTTATAACAGTGTTCTCAAGCCTTCTTCACACTGCAGCATATTGCAGGATTTCCTTTGGGAAGCTAAATAATATTTTGTTGCATGTATATACCATACTTTTCTATCTAATTTAAATATTTAGGTGTTTCCACATCTTGACTGCTGTGAATCTAATAGTACTCAGACCAGGAAAGAGTATTTATTTGTCTACAACTCACCTAACAAACAAAACTTAGGCTAATATAAAGAACAGGTAAAATGTAAAGGGAAAGTTCATTTAAAAATAGAAAAGATATTAACAGAAACATCTTAAGTAAGATATGAAAATGGCAAATAGGCATATGAGAAAATACTCTGCATAACTAATCACTAGGGAAATGCAAAAATAAAGCAAGAATAAGATATCACCTCAGAGAAGAAATACGTACTGGCACAAAAAGAACAGAGACAGTTTTAACATGGATGTGAGGAAAAGGAACTGTCATCCACTGCTGATGGAAATTTGACTGGTTCAGCCCTTTTGGAGAACAGTACGGATACTTTTCAAAATAATAAAAAAATGATCTTTCAGTAATTCCACTGATTTACATCAATTCCACGGAGTTTGAAGACTAGTCATAGAAGATTTCTGTTCTCCTTTGTTCATTGCAGCATTGTTCAGAATAGCCCAAATCTGGAAACAACCCATGTTGCCAAGAACAGATGACTGGATATAGCAACTATGGTAAATATGTACATTGGACTACTACTCAGCTATAAGAAAAGATGAAACATTGCCATTTTCTGCTACATGGATGAAGCTTGACTATTTTATTCCTAGTGAAATCAGACAGTAGAAGGACAAATAGTAAATGATTATTCTCATGTGCTTCTTTATATTACAGGAGAAGCATTTCTCTATCTTTTCAGTGACCACTATTATATCATAATATATGAAAGACTACATTCACCATCTCTGCTTTCATTGATTCTATAGTCCCTCTATAGTATTTCAAAGGATTGTTTTAATGATTTAAAAACTTGTGTGCCTGTCTATCTGTGTCAATAATACTAAAAGTGGAGGAGTGATGAGATCAATAGATTCACAACAAATGTCTGGTGTTTTCCTTTTTTAGAAACAGCACATGTACCAAACTGAGATCAAGTCAATATTTGAATGGACTGCAGGAGTGTTTGGGCTCTGATCCCATAGTTTTGGGGGACCACCAGAGCAACACCTTTGGTTATTATGGGGCCATTGACATCGAACTCAGGATTTACCTCATGACAGATAAATATTTCAGTCCTTTGAGTGATCTTCTTGGTCCCAACTGCATGACTTTTAAAATCTCTTTGCATCCTCCATTAAAGAAACTACCTTACCTGTCCACATGTTTGTTATGAGAATTGACTGGTTAATAAAAAATAATCAATAGAAGTTAAAAGTTAACATAGATATGATCTGTTAGCAACTTAAGAAAATAATAATTTACAAATTGTAATATTTCTTCATTAAAATGACCTACTTAGTCATTTATGAGTTAAAACTGTTCTTATTGAAGATCCAGACCAAGGTCATTTAAAGGACATATTTTGCAGCAGTGAGGAAAGCATTTGCAATCATTTATTTAATAATATATTGCTTAATATAGTTATAAAAGCTAATCACCAAACCATCTTAATAGCTCAACAAGGAAGAAGCTAAGAAAGGCATTAGTAAACATGCAAATTAAAACATCTGATAGACTGGCAAAGCAAACTGTAATGCTGGTATATCTTGAGTGTCTCAAGGTGATTCTGAATGATTTTCAAAAATGTGATTCATTTCCTTAATTATGTAGGTAAAGAGAAGTATTTGTAGGGCATGGCCAGAAATAAATTTAGTAGAAAATACCTCCTCCTGTAATTTAAACACTAGGTATTGGTTATGGCCTTATAAGAGTAGGTTCTTCCTAAATAGGTTAATTTTAGTGAGAGTACTTTAATAGGTATAAGATTGTAGTTGTGTGAACTGTGTTATTACTCTTTTCATGTTTGCTGATGATTTTGATGGTTTTCAATGTGATAGTATTTTGATTTCTGACTTCAAGTATAATTTTAGGCTCCAGGGTTTTAATTATTGATAGTAATATTGATCACTTATCTTTATAAGTGAGGACTAGCAAGATGATACATAACTGAATTGCTATCAACTTTTTTATTTAATATCTTCAAGTCATTCCTCAGAATGGCAGGTTATTTTGAGTTTGCATATTCTTTTGCAGTGGAACAATCAGAAAGATTTATTGGTATGAGTCTAACAAAAGATGGTGAGAAGAGAAAGAGTATACCAATTCGTACAGTTTTTGAATTTTGGTAGCTCAATATTTTGAAATATATAAGTAATGTGTATGTCCTAAAGAACCCTCCCCTATATTCTTCTAAAATTGCCTATTAAATATGTATGATAACTGTTTCAGAAAAATGAGAATAGGCTACCTAGTTGTCCTCAGAAAATAAAATTGCTCTTTCCAGCTTCTTTCATATTTGAGTATTTGTTCTAATTTCACTTAAAGCTATCAGAATATCACCAGGACAAATAGCACACACTGAATATTTTCCTTTTAGTAATAGTACTGCAATTCAGGCATTCAAAGTTACAACTATCTGTGGCTCTGAATTTGCTAACTCCAGAAGGCATATTCAAAACAGGTAATAATATTTAAAATATTTGTTTTAAATGTAGGTGAACTTTTACTTGTAAATATTCTTTCTGATTGTATCAGAACAAGGACAGCATTTGCATAAAATTATGGTGAAAGGAATTTAAAAATATTTTATCTGTCACTTCCCACTTTTTCTCTGTCTGCAAATGGCAGCGATCTTTCCACTAGTATAATCTCCCCTTAATTTTAGTAAGAGCTATGGTTTAGTAAATACTATATACACTGCTGCTCACTTAATCCATCCCTGGAAGTGTGGAGGTGGGTGTTTCTCTATCTAATTAACAGAAGAGGAAAATAAGTGGAAGCCAGATTAAATATCTTTTCCATGGTTTTGTGATCAGTAACTGGTGATCTTACACTTAAAGCTTCTGCTCTTTACCAATCTACTCATAAAACTCATTATGTTGTTCTGTAAAGATTCACAAATTGAGACTAGAATGGTTCAGTAGTTATCCAAAATAAGCCTGAATATCACCAAGCACCAGTGAGTGAAATCATACTCACATAATATAAAATTCTTCTATGATCCAATATTAGTAATAATTTTAAGGAGAGAAATATATGTGAGGTAGAGGCAAAAAGGTAAAAAGTGATCAACTTCCTTTTGCCACTTACCTCTGTCCTTACTTTTTCTTTCTGATCTTAGGAGAGAAGCCAGGGCCTCACACATGCAAGGCAAGACTTCTATTGCTAAATTACATAAACAGTCCCTCCCCCTTATTACTGCATCTGCTAACCAAAAGCTGAACATATTGCCTACACAGAAGGTGAGGCTACATTTTATACAATTTGCTTATAGCTTATGTGACACTTTCTATTTTATGTCCTGTAAATCCAGACTTCACGCATGTTAAACAGATGAAACCCTAAATACACCAGAAAAAAAGAATTTTGTAGAAAAGAACTTTCTTCTCTTATAACAGTAGTTTCACAGGTATGTTGTTGGTATGTTGACTTGAAGATATGAGCTGTTCATATGATCTCTCTCCTCCCTGTCAGTTCAATACTTATACATAATAAAGGGAAAGTATGTTTTGTAAACATGCTCTTGGCTCATTGACTTCCTATAACATTAGAGGAAGAAATGATAACTTCTGGTCATCTTTTCTCTGAAATCAACAACTGGCTAAGAAATATGTCAAGGAGCAGGAAGAAAAGAATTTATATATGCCTTAATGACACCTGCAAAATTCTTTCCCATTAAACTGGTCAGATTGGCAGCTAGCATGTGCTAATAGAGTGAGATGTCAAATGTCACTGTCTTCAAAACAGTGAATCTGATAGTGTGAAATCAAAGGTGACATAAAGACTTTGATATAGGTTTCAGATGATTGTCCTTTTCATTTTTGTCCAGGATGTATTTAAATATAAGTGTACTTATAGTTATAGCCACACTTAGGTATGTTCACAGTTCAGATCCAGAAAGATCTTACTTTCTGATCACAGTAGTCACTTACTCTTCCAAGAACTTTTTATATGAGCTCATTTAAATCTAAGCTCAATCCTATTTTAGATATGCTATTATTTTTTTTTATTATAGGGTCCAAGGGCCATGGGGCAACATCCTGTGGTATAGGAGACAAAGCATAGGTCCTATGTGCCAGATTTTCATTCAATCATTTTAAGCCATCTCTCTATAGTCATTATCTATAGCTATTTTAAAATGGAGAAACTGAGGCACAGAGCAGTAAGATAACTTGTTTAAGGTCACATCATCTTTCAGAGGTAAAGGGGAAATTAGAACTCAAATGTTCTTTAGAATTAATCCTCTCTGTTTCTCCCTTAGTCTCTCCTCTCCAACTCCCCCACTCCCTGAAAATTGAATCTAGGAGCTTTTCCTCGTACATGTCAGGATGCCATTCTAAATCTGAACCTTCCAGAGGTGATGTTCTTGACCAAAGTACTCCTGTCTTTTTGACGAGAACTTGGCTTCACTCCCTCTGCTGAAATCTTCCTGAGATGCTCAAAATGTGGTGTGCTGTGTACTAAACATCCTAGTGTTCCTGCATAGAAATCCCATCTCATTTTGTTTTAGAGGTCATTGTTTTTGACACAGCTCTATTACCATTATAGTCCTATGCCAAAAAGCCCTTTATATATTTAGAATCTCCGATATTTTGCTTGGATCTCTGTAACTTTCCATTTGACCCATTGACCAGATTAAGTTCTCTGCTGCACAAAAAAAGTGACTGAAACAATATCTTTCATTCATTAGAAAAAAGTTAGAAGTCATATTACAACTGTGCCATACTACTTTTTTCTTTGAAGTGCCATATTTTGTGATACTCTTCATGAAAGGACTTGAGGCATATAATGTTCCAACACCACATTCTTCCCTTAGAGTATTTGCTTCCTTCCAACATGGTCTCAGGTCCTCTAACCCACAGCCCCTTTTATTTAAGATCTGGGATATTTTAATCACTGCCATTGGTTCTTCAAAATGTGGCATTGTTTCCCCCTGTTATTTCAGGAGAGATAAAAGTTAAATCATTTTCTTAAAATCCATTCTTGGGCATTTAGCATGAAGAGTTGATAGATAATCAAAGTTATGCTGAAATGATTAACCATCAACCATAGTGACTTTATATTTTATCCATGTTAAAATATGCTTTTCATTACAATTTCCCGTTTCAATTTTGAGAAATATACAGAGAGCTTTAGAAATAAGAAGAGGAAATTGCAGCTGATGACTTTCTTTTTGGATCCCTAAGCAGAGGAATTTCTTTGAAATGGATCTTGCAGAAGGGGAACATTGTTAAGCTCTGTATAGAGTTTCTGAGACTCCTCTATATTCTCACCAACACGTGATTGTGCCCAGATCTGAGGACAGGGAACTCTTAAATGAAACACAGCTGTCCTGATATTTTTAAGAAAATTGTGAGGGAGACACTATATGCAATCAATTAGATTGTTCTTCCCCCTCTTCTTTCAGAAGACAGAAACAATTTGTAAGTTCAGAGATGCTGTTGAGAATGTAAATTGGCTAGAGGATCTGTTTATGCTGTTAGATTTATGCATAAACTGTAGATGGCACAAACAAGGTCTTATTGACCTTAGCTGCTAAGCAGTGATCCAAAACAAGCTCATTGCATTCAATTTCATGCTGCCAACCAAAAGTCTTAACATTTCAGTTTTTGAGATTTGAATTCTCTTACTGATTTAAAAAGAATTCAGACAAGTTTAGATAATGTTACCATCGAAAAATTTTATCCACCATTCCAAATGAGTGTTTTCGATATTTAAAGACAGCTTCACTTATGATGTGTTTGGATTTAATGGTCGTTAGCATTCATTCACGGGTCAGCATGAAAAGAGAATGACTCGCCTCATATTGTTATATTACCAGTAAATGTTAACTCCGATTAGCATGTAATTGAGATCATGCTGAAGAATGATGAGCATAGAAATTGATTTAAGAGCATACTTTAAAAATATCAATTGGTATTGGTCTGAGCAAAAATCACAAAATTGGAAATAGAAATAGTTAGGCTGTAAAATAAATCCTTAATCTTATATCAAGGACACTTGCATACACATGCAATTATTAATAATTTAACAGTTCAGCAGGAAATATTTATTCAGCATGTTCTGATTGTGATGCAAATGCCAGGTGCTAATGTCAAAAAAGCAAAGATGCCATTTATAACTTGAGAGCTTGGTTGAGTGATTGTTATTCTTAAGTATTCTGTGAATGATACTTGATTTTTTTTTCTTGCTACCTAAATGTTTGATGGATACTTGTATCCCCAAACACTACTTTGAAATTCCTAGTAAGAAAATAATACATTATAGAATCAGATTGGAAAAAGACTCAGAGTTATTGTTTCTTTTCTTCCTACCTATAGAATTTTTGAAAGTTTCCAAAATCATATAATAATGTAAGAGGAAATTCTGTAAAATTAATAGGCCACAGTTATTCACTCAACCAGTCCTGTATAATATTATGTTACCAAAGTTGCTTTTAAATTCTTGGCTATATAGGTACTTATAAACTAGTTTATCTGTTTATTGAGTATGATACATAAATGTATTTTAATTGTAGGGTTTGTTTTTCATTTTAATTTTTAACATTTTAGGCGGTGATCTACAGTATAGTTAATGATAGGATTGCATACATACAGTGTTCCAACACATGTCCCTTCACCAGTGTCCCTCATCAATCTATCACCTAGTCTCTCTTCAACTTGGAAAGTTTAGAGTTTTCAGTTTCTGTTGCCTTTGTGTTAGCAGTCTTTGGTTTACAAAATAATGGAGTGAAAAATGAATTCCCATTTCTAAACTTTCTCATACAGTTTTCTCTAGTAGTGTCTTGCATAAGTATGGTTCATTTGTTATAATTGATGATCTAACATGGATAAATTAACTAAAACCCATAGTATACATTGGCATTTACTTTTTGTATTATACTTTTTTAATAGATGATATATAAGGGGTACATCTAGATAATAAGAATGCTACCTAGTGATAAAAAGAAATAGGCTATCAGACAATAAAAGACACAGAGGAATCCTAAATGCATATTGGTAAATGAAAGTTCATCTGAAAATGCTATAAAGTATAAGCTTGCAACTTTGTCACTGTCAGTAAAAGTCAAAACAGTAGAGACTATGAAAAAGATTAGTGATTTCCACTAGGGAGATGGAGAGAGATATACATAGAAAGGGGATTTTTAAGGCACTGCAACTGTTATAGATGATATTCTAAGACTGAATACATTTGCCAAAGCCATAAACACATAATTCTTTAGATACTTTTAAATCATTGTATAGCATCCTTAATTTAATACAACAGAAACATAGTCAAGTTAGTAGAAAATTAATACCCAAAGGACATTAGATAGCTTTCATAATTTCCAGAAAGACTACCATCTTGGCTAGAGAGTCTAAAGCAAGGTCGTGTTCAATTATGATGAACTAAAAATATGCTCCACCACTGCCACATGAACTGTATATTGCAGCTTCAGCTGGAGATGGAGCAAGTTGATACTCCTTGATACTGATGATATTGACCTCCTCCTTGCAGTTCTAAATCTCAAGACCTCAGCATGACACCTCACTTGAAAATCATTGTAGATGTCATTACTTAAGCTGAGGTCATACAAGAACAGGGTGAGACCTTAATTCAATGTGAATGATGTCTTTGTCAAAGGAGAAAGGCACCCAAACAGGAGATAATCCTATGTGGAGTAGCTAAAAGACATAGAAGATCTGGAACCACTGCACACTTCAGAAGCTAAAAAAAAGCAAGAAATAATTGTCTTCTACTAGTTTCAGGTCAAGTGCATTTCTGCCAGCACTTTGAATTTGAACTTCTAGTCTCCAAGGCACTAAGCTTCAATTGTTTTTAAACACTCTACTTTGTGGCACTTTGTTTCAGTAGCTCTAGGAAATTCATATACCACCCACCACTGAAATGCTTTCTCTTTCCAGAGAGAAATAGTCCATGACCATGCTGTCTTGATGGCCAACAACACTTAAAGCATGGCAGGAACAGATGCTCCTGGTGATCCTCAGGATGGTCCCATGTCCTAATTACAAAGACTGAATAGGATTTGGGAAGGAGCTGGCCTTTACTGCTTTTACAGTCTCCTAATAAAACTATGTTGAGTTCCCCCAACGCAGTAAAGAAAAGAGGTGCCAAACCACCAAAAGGAGAGACAATTTTTATCATCTACTGACAAACACAAAAACGATTTCAAGAGATATATGCACAACTCTGTTCGCTGCAGTGCTTAGTGCAATAGCTAGGATGTCATAAATGTTTCTGTTTTTACTACATATTTGCCAATATCTGCTGTCTCGTATATTTTTGATGATTGCCTTCTCCTATCAGGTATGAAGTTATAGTTCATTGTGGTTTGATTTTCATTTCCCTGACAATGATGTTGAAATATCTCCTCATGTGTATATTGATCATTTTGATATTTTCAGTGTAAAAATATATGTCTAGCTTGACCATGTGATTTGACTATTTCACTTCTTTGTATATAGCCAAAGAATATGAAAACAGGATTTTACTGAGATTATATAAAAAGCTATGTTTAGTTTAACATTTTGGCAAGAGCCAATATATAGAAACCTATTTTCTCACCATTGAATGAATGAATATAGTTGTGGCATTTATATATATGTATATATATGTAGACATACATATATAATGGATATTATTCAGCCATGACAAATGTGTAATATGTGAGAGCACAGATATAACATAAGCCCATATACGAAGTCATATAAGTTCAAGAAAAATAAGTGCTATATGCTATCTCCTATATGTGGAATATATAAAATCATTCCACTTTAAAAACGAAATTAAGCAGAAAATTGGTTATGGAAGGATGATATATGTAAGGGGATATAAGATTGAATGTGTTTGAAGGTCAATTTGTAAGAAAAATACAAGTCATGAGTCCTCACACATAGTCTAGTATAGGCAATAATACTTTACTATAATTATATAATATACATATCAAAACTGCTTATTATAAAATGTATCAAAGTACCACTATACAGTTTAAATTTATATAATATTACAAATAATTCTGTCCAGTAACAAATTGGAAAGAAATAGAGGCTGGTTTATAGTTTTTCATGTTGATTCTTAAAACTATGGCTATTTTACCAAGAGTATGAGTTACTGATACTATTATATAGAAATTGGTTTTCTGATTTAGTTTTCTCTCAAGAAGCACTTGCTATGCAAGAGGCCACAGAGTCCCACTTGGCTCAAGGTAATTTTGCTAGGGAATCAGAGAACTATTGTAATTCATAGAAATGCTGCTGAATGAAGAAAAAAAGAAAAAAGACATTACACTAAGGCACAGAGGAACCCTTAAAAAGGAACCACACCAGAACTAGATAGCATTTTAATTCATTTCAGAATGCTCTAGTTTTCTATTACAGAAGAAATCATGTAATACCAAAGAATAATTAAGTGTAGATTCACTGAATAAACATGCTTTAGCCCCTTTGGACAATAAATTTAAATGTTACTTTATCTGAGAGGTTAGTTAGCCCAGTCTGGAGAAATTTTTGATTACTATGACTGGTTCAGGGCAGAAGCTCAGAGTGCAGGAATGGAGCCAAACTGCCACAAAGAATTTTCTGGCCCCAAATATCAATAATGCTGAGTTGAGAAACTTTGTAATAAAATATGGAATTTGAACTAGAAAAGGGCGTAATAAAGTTGTTAGGTTCTAGATCAAGGTTCTACTTGTAGTGAGTGTGGAAGTCAGGGTAGTGGAGGAAATGAAAAGAAAGTCAGATTGGTATTGGAGCAGGGGTTCTTTAGAATGGGAATTTTGGTTTAAAATGTTTTAACTAAAATTTTTATTTATTTAAAAATTCTTGTTCGTTTGTTTTTGGACCAGACCTAGTGTTGGTCAAGGCTTATTACTAGCTCTGCACTCAGGATCACTGATGACAGGTTTTGGACTATATAGGTTGAAATAAAACCAGATTGGCCACAGAAAAGGCAAAAACACCCTACCTGCTATACTAAATCTCTGATTCCTTTAAAATTCTTGACCCATAGTGACCCTTGAGTAGTATATCTGAATCATCCTTTTATATTCTTCATTCACTAATTTTGTTTAAGCTGTTTGTTTTGTTTTGTTTTTGGGTCACACCCAAAAATTCTTGACCTGTAGTGGTTGTTGAGTAGTATATATGAATCATTCTTTTATATACTTCATTCACTAATTTGTTTAAACTTTTTGTTTTGTTTTGTTTTGGATCACACCTGGTGACTCTCAGGGGTTACTATTATGCTATGCACTCAGAAATCACTCCCGGTAGGCGTGGGTGACCCATATGGGATGCTGAAAATTGAACCGGGGACTACCTGTGTTGGCCATGTACAAGGCAAATGCCCTACCACTGTGCTATAGCTCCAGCCCTTGCTTAAACTTTTAAAACAAGTTTTATTGATCTACTTTACTTCTACAATACTATAAATATTTAGAATGACTTTAGACCTCTGTATGCTTATACACCTTGCTACACCTTTTTAGAAAGTTCCAGTGCTGTTTTGTTAAACCGAATCTGCCCATTCATCCTTCCCACCATCACCTTCTCTTTTGCTACTAGTACCCACCATATTCTTTTTAACAGAATTTGAGTTTTGTAATTTTCTGGTTCTTTTTCTTTGACTATTTATAGTCTACAGGTTAGCAAAAACCATCCATATTTCTCTCTCTCTTTTTGGGGGGTGTCTCACCTGGAAATTCTCAGGGGTTGCCTTTAGCTCTGCACTCCCAGATCATCACTTTTGGAGTTCACAGAGATACTGAGAATCAAACCCATGTAGGCAAAACCATTGTACCCTGCACTCCTCTGTTTCTTTCTATTTGATTTTGCATAGTGTAATTATTTTTAATTCCAGCTACTATGTTGTTAAAAAAAAAGATACATTTTAATCTTATTAAATAGGTGGCATTAGAATGGAGATTTTTGGAACCTCCTATCAGCTATTCCAAAATAGTTGATTGGGGGGTATTATTGAGATTGACAAAGGAAGTTACATGTCACATATACACGTGTACTTGACTTTATCTTAAGCTGCTGTAAAATTTTTATCTTTGTTAACTTCTGTGAACCTGTTTTTTTTTTTCTTTTTGTTAACTACGCTTGTTGATGCTTAGGGTTTACTCCTGGATCCCTGCTCAGAGTTTTCTTTTGGCAGGTCTTAAAGAACCATATGTAGTGCCAGGGATTAACATGGGTTGACTGCATGGATGCAAAGCATCTTAACCCCGTACTATCTCTCCAACCCACCTGTTTTTTTATTTACAATAAAAATTTAAATTTTCTTTTTCTTTTTTTTAAAGCATCTTAACCCTGTACTATCTCTCCAACCCACCAGTTTTTATTTTCAGTAAAAATTTAAATCTTCCATTTTTTAAATCTTTTTATTTTGTATTTGTTTTTGTTTTGGGGTCATACCCAGCAGCGCTCAGGGGTTACTCCTGGCTCTATGCTCAGAAATCGCTCCAGGCAGGCTCGGGGGACCACATGGGATGCCGGGATTCAAACCACTGTCCTTCTGAATGTAAGGCAAATGCCTTACCTCCATGCTATCTTTCCGGCCCGATTTTTTAAATCTTCTTAATTTGTTAAACTGTTGAATAAGTATTTAATGGTATATTACATAGTGCTAGATGACAACTATGAGTTATTTAATAATTATTAAATCTTATTTTCATTATTATTATGATAATTAGATAACTAACTTTGCTATTGTCATGCAAAGATAAAGATAAAGACCAGAAATAAGGAAAGGAAAGGGAAGGGAAGGGAAGGGAAGGGAAGGGAAGGGAAGGGAAGGGAAGGGAAAAGAAAGTGTTAAGCTGAAATATTTTTTCTGAAATTTCAGCTTTTGCTCTTAGTTCTATTATCAAATCTGTAGACAATAAGTTATATTATTTATTTCTATTTTTAGTGATTAAATTGTGGTTATATTTTCACATTTAGAAATATTTAAAGAATTCTCTTATCTGTGAGAGGAGATCTGGTAAAGTATTGCCAATGAGGTATTTTGTTTATTTGTTTTTACTGTTGAGTTATACCCAGCTGTATTCAGGGCTTACTCCTGACTGTATGTTCAGAAATCTTTCTTGGAAGTGGTCAGTGGACCATATGCAGTGCTGAGAACTGAACCTCGGTCAGCCACATGCAAGAAAAAAAAACCCTGCCAAGAAAGTTTTTTAATGAAGCTTTTCTTTATATAGAGGGCTAAATGAATTATTTCTCATCTCATTTTCACCATGTACCTATTTGCTGGCATATAAGACGACTGGTTGTCTAAAACGACTCCTTAATTTTATAGTTAGAACATAGGTTTAGGCCTATATTTGCTGTGTAAGACAGAACATAACTGTGCTGCAACTGTATGTACCACAGTGAGCCAATCACAACAAGCAAAGGTTCAAAGGATATACTGGAATAGACTTCCTCTCTGACTCTGGTCCATTTGAGCAGGCTTTTGACAGTGTAGATTCGGGTACAGAACATTGTCTAATTTGCATGCATAAAAAGCCTGCTTGGATTGACCGAGTTAGAGAGGCCGTCTGAGCAGCCTTGCAGTGATTGGTGCAGGATCGAGTTGGAAAATTCGTTTTGTGGCAATATCAGATGATTTTCGTTTAGCGGCATATGAGAAGTTTTTCGGGATATACTCAGCGTATAAGACAACTCCCGATTTTCGGTTGACTTTTTTTTCGTTTCAAAAGTCATCTTATACGCCGGCAAATACGGTACTTAAAAATTGTCATCCTTTCCTTGAACTTCCTTTTACTTTTCTGCATACTCTTAAACTATTGTATATAGAAGATAAATTTCAGGAAATTAATAGATATTTTTTCATCAATACTCTTTATCACTTCTGCTCACAAAGCAAGAATATTAGCTAATGTCCATAGAGCATGTAAAATGATACAATTTCTCAGATGAAACAATGTGCCATATTCTAGTGTATATTATGTACCTATATAACAAAATAATCATTTTTATCTTAAGACTTTGTCAAATTTTAATTTGTCTTATTATAAGGACTGAAATTATTGAGTTGACTTTGGTGAAACTTTTATTCTAGTATTCTATACTATATTGCAAAATATAATGAATCTCTAAACAAGTCAAGTAAATGCCTTTATCAAGAGAAAATAACAGTAGATGAAGGAGTTTAGTAAAATTTGTTACTTTGGTGGTTGTAATACATAAGTTGTACACCTACAACATTAATATTAATGTCATTGTAACCATGACATTATTGACCTAAATTATAATAACGTTTTGATTTTTATTTTCCCCCTATAATAGCATTTTTAAAAAGGATATTCTAGGATAATTTTGTTCTGCTGACTTTCTTCACAATGTATATTTTGTTTATATACCATAAAGTTTGTCTTTCCCCAAACTTTATTCTCTGAGTCAGTATCATGCTTTTATTAATGCTTGTGATTTTAAAAATAGCTTTGATACATATGAAAAATGGTATTTTCATACTGTCTACTATGATATTTTGTCTTTGTCAGATGCAAATCTTTAAAAGAGGAAATACATTTTTAGTTATTACTATTACTACCTCCCTGTCACATAAGTATATGTAATATCATAAATATACTCAGCTGTAAATGTTTGTTAAATAAAATTAAATTAATGAATACTTAATGAACATTTGTCTAGAATACTGTGCTAAAATGGTAAGAATGGAAAGACATTTTATTTCCAGGTATTAAGAGTTTATCTAATCAAATCCACTAGAACCTTGTCATTGTTAGCACTCAGTGACATTTATGAAGAGATAGAGGATAAACAACAACACACACAATCCAAAAGCCTTGAGTATCTTCAAGAAGACCAGCCAGTTTCAGATGAAACCCTTTGAACCTCTGATTTTGTAGGTGAATTAAATTTCATTATTTCTATGTTCACTACAACCTACATGGAACTTTCTATAAAATTAACAGGTTAAACAATCAGTTTTATTCTTCCTACAGGAAGATAATTATTCTTTTTAAATTCACTAATCACTTGTATGAAAATAAATGGTGCTACTATATATCATGTTTTAAAGATGCTATGGCAAGGTTTTTGGTTGAAAATATTTAGTCAGTATGTACTTTGATAACACATTTATTTTGTTAATGTGAAAGATGTAAACCATGTATCTTTCTATAATAAGCTTTCTATAGTCACGCTTTATACTAAGACAGTATAGATTGTTCACTGGAAAATTTGCTCCACATTAGGGCTTTTCTTGCAGTATATTAAAATCGTTAGTGTTCTCTCAGCTAGGGTAACACACAGACCAATGGTTCATGTGGAATCAGAATTTCCGAGTTGTATTTCAAATTCAAATCATCTAGTTCTTCAAGTACTTGACATTTTTATATACAGGGTCATGGATAAAGTATCTTAGATTGTTCAATTCAAGCAATCACAACTCAGAATACCTCTTGCATCAGTTTTTGCTGTGATGAGCATTAGTAATGAGGACTTGTCACTCACAGCCCCAACTGCTCCTGCAAAAAATAAAATCTGAGGTTAAATACCATATACCAGGACAGAACTTTTCTAATTAAAAGGGATAGAAAGTACTTTCTCATAAGGCAGACAATACTTCAGTATTACAATGCTTCAGGTAGGCAACAGCACTGCTTCATTTTGCTTTCTAAGTTTTTAAATAGCAACTTAACCACTTAGAATGTAGCCTTTTCATAAATAACATCCTAAATTATTGCTACATTTTTATTGTTTTGATAGTCTGATCTATGACCCTGAATTTTTCTCACTTAGGAGACTATGAGACTATGCATGAAACAGCATTCTAAAATACTCATTATGTTGCTTTACCACGTTCAAGGTGCATACTGCTTAAATATTTTTATTCGATAAATATTCTTTTATTTGTCAGAAATGAAAACATCTGAATCTTTTTTGTTTTATTTTGGAGCCAAACCAGCAGTGCTCAGGACTTATTGCTGACTCTGTGCTCATGGATCATTTCTGGTAGTTCTGGGGTACCATAGACTAGGAGATTCTGGGGCTTTAACCCTTTTGTAGATGCGTGCAAGACAAGCATCTTACCTGCTATTTCTCCAGCTCACAACTGAATCTTTCTGGCAATTTAGGAAGTAATGAAAGACATTTCTTTTCATGTTAGACAGTTTGATATATCGTTTCTCTAATATCTCCCTATGTATACTTGACACATTAAGAAATGTTACTCAGATATATTGTATGATCAATGTTGAATCTAGAATTTTTACTTAATCAAAGCTTCATAGGGTTTTCTATATTTTAAAATATCTGCTTCATGCCCAAATCATACCAGCAATAAAACTTTGTGAAACTATTAGAGATAACCTTGTAGGATTTGTAAATCAACTTTGCAACTTTAGAAACTAATGTTCTAAGTATTTTTATAGTTTTGCTTTTGGAGGAAGGTTTGTAGGTCACACCTGGAAGTGCTTAGGGCTTGCTCCTATATCTGTGCTCAGGGATCATTCCTCATAGTATTTGGGACACCATATGGGTCACTGAAGATTCAACCTACTAACCTATCTGCAAGACACGTTTCTTATCAACTGTACTCCAGCCCTATATTTCTATATTTTAATGAGTAAGAAAATGTTTCTTCACTAAAGGGTCTACCTTTGATATAATATCAATATGGCTTTATTTTGGAAACTTATGATTATTCCTTCAAATAATTCAGTTGATAGAAATCTTTGGATGTTTTCCTTATATACATATACTGTCCTCTGAAACTTAAACACTGGTATTGGGTCTAGATTCAGAGTTTTACAAAAATAAATAAAACCAAAAACCAAAAAACAAAGCACAAGAAAAAATGGGGCCGGATAGATAGCATGGAGATAGGGCATTTGCCTTGCATGCAGAAGGACGGTGGTTCAAATCCCAACATCCCATATGGTCCTCCGAGCCTGCCAGGAGAGATTTCTGAGCTTAGAGCCAAGAGGAGTAACCCCTGAGCTTTGCTGGGTGTGACCCCAAAACCAAAAATAAATAAATAAATTAATTAATTAATTAATTAATCTACCCTACTTTCCACATGCTGGATGTTTTTGTTGATGAGAGTGATGATGTGCCAAACTTCCTTTTTTGATGTGGGGACTCCCTCACAGGCAGTGCTGAGAGTCCCAACTAGTATTTCTTGGCCAAATAGACATTTTAGTTCAATATGAGTGACAGAAAATGCAATGCTGCTCTGCTCTGCGAAGGGTTTCCTAGACCACCACAGAGTGGTGAGGACCTCCAGGATAAGAGCTAGTGGCTCTTGTGGTGCCAGGAATAAAATCTCAACTGCAACTACTACATCTCCCAGTATCAGGCCACCATCATCATTCATTTGTGATGCAAATCTTTCTGACTTCTTAACTTTAGACATTGCTCTTGACTTCCTTCTCTGGTTTATTCAATACAGAAAGAATTAAATATTTAATCCATAGTTCTCAAACTTTTGGTCTCTGACAATCATTGCATTTACAGACTTTGTCAAGAGCCCTAAGGATCTTCATTTACATGTATTATAGATAAGGATACAGATATCCACATTATTAGAAATTAAAACTAAAATATAAAAATCATATTAGTATGTATTCTAACACTAGTGCATATGCTAAAAACCTCTGACCCATGATACCATCATCACTGTATATATTTAAGGGAATAAAAATGATAATATCTTCTTATTTAAGCAGTAATGTCTTATTTATTTGTTGCATCATTATTCGTAGAAAATTTTTCTTGGGGCCCAGGAGATAGCATGGAGGTAAGGAGCTTGCCTTTCATGCAAAAGATCATCGGTTTGAATCCCGGTGCCCCATATGGTCCCCCGAGCCTGCCAGGAGCAATTTTTGAGCATGGAGCCAGGAGAAACCCCTGAGCACTGCTGGGTGTGACCCAAAAACCAAAAAAAATAAAATAAAATAAAAAAAAAGAAAGGAAAATTTTTCTTGACTTAACATAGCCCCTGAAGGTCTTAAAAATCCCCCAGGGGTCAATGAATCTCAAATTGGAGATCACTGTCTTTTTTTAAAAGATATTTTATTGAAGCCATTGTGATTTAAAATGTTCTTTATAGTTGGTTTTAGATATACAGTGATTCAGAGTCAATCCCACTACCGGTGTTGACCTCCCTCCACCAATGTTCCCAGAATGCAGAATGCATCCCATGCCACTACCATCCCCATTCCCCAGACTGCCAGCATAATAGGCCCACTTTAAGTTTTGATTGCTAAAGTTTTGATCTCATGAGGAAATCACATATCCTTTTAATTGTGATTTCTTGTTTTTCAGTTTAAGTCAGTTTAAAATTTTGTCATAGTACAACAGATGAATGGCTAAATAAACTGTGGTACATCTACACAATGAAATACTATGAAGCTGTTAAAATGAAGCAATGAAATTTGCTTATACATGGAGGGATGGGATATTATTATACTGAGAGAAATGAGTCAGAGAGAGAAGGATAGACACAGAATAATCTCATTCATTTGTGGTATATAAGAAAAATAATGATAGTATGGTAATAAAAATTAGCCAGAGACAATATAGATGAAGATCAAGAGGACTAGTTTATGGTAGGAAGCTTGCAACAAAGAATAGTAAATGCAATTAGGGTAGTAATTGGTAGTAAGTGGTTGGCCCACGGTAACAATAATAGTTGGAACTTATCACTCTGGAAAAGAACAAGTACTTAAAGGGATAAAGTGATAAACATGATATTGAGTCATTAGCAATAATGCAAATTACAGTGTCAAAAAAGTAAAGAGTGTTGGGAAGTAAAATGTCTGCTCCAGATGCAGGCAGGAGGGACGGTCAGAGGGAGTGGGAGGGAAAGGGGGAAGACTGGTGGTAGAAAATGAGCACTTGTGAAGGATGGTATACATGGTATGACTGAAATTCAATCATGAGCAATTTAGTAACCATGGTACTTAAATAAAGTAATTATTTAAAAATTGTCATGGTATTAGGGAATGAAGTCAAATGTTCCAGCCTGATATAAAAGACACTTCATGAATTGACTTCTGCCTATCTGTCCAGACTCATTTCTTTGGTGCCTGCACTCTGAGCTATGTATTAACCATATTGGAAAGCCTGTGGACCTCAATGGATATTTTTCTTTCTGAGTCTATTGTTTATGCTATATGCTTAACTTTAAATGCTGTACATGACACAATTCTTCTGTTTCATTTTTGTCTAGAATCATCCCCAGAAACCTAGTCTCTCTTTTGGTTTTCTTTGAAGTTGGTCTATTTTAGCCACTATCCTCTTCTATTATACATCCTTGAATTTGTTCATCATAGGTATGCATATTGCCAGTCATTAACAGGCATGCAGATGTTCTTGAAAATTAGCATTATCAAATAAATGAATGAAATATACTTATATAAGGCATTTATTAACTACCTACACATTTTTCTTTGAATTTGGGTTATGCTTTACCATAAATACGTATTAATTCAGCCTGTTTACAAAATTATAAAATTTATCAAGTTATATAATTTTAGTTTTAAAGCCTTAATAATATTTATATGTGGATTAATATAGGGTGTATATTCTGAACTAATTTATTAAGTTGTTATAGCAGACTGTTTGATTAGTTCCATTTTTACCTGACAAGAAATAGATATTGTAGAGCTACAGCATTAAAAAGAAAAGCAGTTACAAATTTGGCCACCTACAATTATGAAATACTATATATGTTCAGAAAATTGAGTCTAGGGTCAAATGAACAGAAGAGAAACAAGATGCAAGCAATGCTTTGCCTGTGGGAGTTTATTTTCTGAGGAAAGAGTGATCACTTTCACCTTTGAAAGAGGTCACAAATTCTGAGAAGTATAAGAACAATTTTATGATGAATAAATTATAAATTCATTTCAATGTTTGTTGCTGCTGTTTTTGGTCACACCTGGCAGTGCTCAGGGGCTACTCCTGTCTCTGTGCTTAGAAATCACCCCTGGCAGGCTCAGGGGACCATATAGAATGCTGGGATTCGAATCACCATCCATCTGTGTGCAAGGCAAATGCCCTACCGCTGTGCTATCTCTCCGGCCCCTTGTTTCAATGTTTAATGGTCTTTATTATTTTCTGTGAAAGTGAATGAACTTAAGTGCAAGATCAGTCAGTCCTACTCCATTTTGTAATTGTGTATCAATACGTACAATGTCTAAAAATACTTTATTGGATTTATGTGCTTCTGTGTTAATATCCTATAACAACTAAGTATGTGAATCTAAAGCATGCATCATTGTGAAAATAGGTTAATTACCTAAAAAGTAGTTATTAGAAAATTTGGATCTAACATTTCAGATTAATGTTAATAGATCACAGCTAAGATAGTTTTATGCTTAGAAAACTGTTTGTAAGTAGATTAAAAGTCTAGACCTGAAAAGTATAAACCATATTAAAAAATAGAAGACACTAAGAGATGAAATATATTCTGTGCTCATGAATGGAAACATTATTGTAAAGGATATTTGTGTATCTTTCTTCAGAGCATTATTTATAATAGCTGAAGTATGGAATCAATTTAGTGCTCTTTGAAAAATGACTAAGGAAGTTGTGATACAAATTATCCATTAAATACTACTTTGCTATTAAAAGATGAAATTGTGTCTTTGAGGACAAAAAGAGTTTGAGGTGGAATATGCTAAGTAAAATAAGTAGGGAAGTTTAAACCAATTAACATGTGGTTTCAATGCTTAAGTGGACATGAATAATGAAAGCAAATTAATTAATAATAGTAGCAGCTAATTCCTAGATTCAGTGAAAACTATGTTAATTATCAGAAAAGGGAGGGAAGTGAAAGGAATTTGTAGAGGTTTCTATTTGGTGGTATTATGTAACTGAAACTTTGGTGGTGGGTATCATACACATATATGGAAGTATATATTTACATATCATCTGTAATTCTATTAACATATGTGCAATCAATTACAAATTAATGGAGTGCAAAAAGGAAAAAATCATTTTCTAAAATTTGTCAATTACTATTCAGTTCAATGAAAAGTAATTTTTTGAATTTTTTTATTGAAACCATGTGATTCACAAAGTCCTTACAGTTAGATTTCAGGCATACAGTGATGGTGAATTAGAACCATTTCCACCACCAGTATTGACCACCCTCCACTAAAGTTCCAAGTGTGCATACTCTTAGCACCCTGGCCAACCAGTATAACAGGCCCATTTTAAATTTAGATTGTTATAGTTTGAGTCTCTTCATTCTATTGTTGTTGACTTCAGCTTGGGTACTTAGTTCTGTCCATTTTTTATCTCCATCAATGCACCTGAGAGAGCTTGGCCTCTGGCACCATTAGTATTTTTCCTTCAATTTTTATAAAAGAAATGCAGAAATTTGAGGTAAAACAAAGAAATTCATCTCCCAAGGTTCTATGAAAAAAGTTGGAGCCCTATTTAAAAGATAAAAATAAATAAAAAGGGGAGTGACAGTTTTATTTTTATTTTTTATTTTGCATAGGTGCAGCAAATGTTTATTAAATTAGATAGGGAAACCCTGGTTTAAAAAAAACAGGGTGTCCCACACATGAAGCAACCTGTCATAAGACCAACTACAGTTTCCGGCCATATGAAGTTGTCTAACCCCAAGGTCTTTTTTTATGGTTCCAGGAAGAGTTTTCCTCAATCATGGTTGTAGCAGTCAGACTTCTACAATCTTGGTTCTTGCAAAGATTCTATCTCGAAGCCAAGAACTCAGGGAGTGTCTTCTAATTTCATCTCACTGTTATGTGGCGATGCAAGAAAACCTGACTTGAAAGCAAATTAAGCTGTTTCCTAGTTGTAAGGATGTCATATGAGCCCACCCTGGAGCAAATTGGTGCCAGCATGGTATTAGGACTTCCCCTGGTGAAAGTTTGACTCTTGGCACTGGGGCAGAAAACTGTGCTGGTTCCAAGGATGAGTCCAGAGTTCAACAGTCGATGTCTGATCAACTGAGGCCTAAGTCAAATCATTATGACAAAAGTTTAGAGTGAAAGGAGACCCTGACTATAAAATTTATGAGCTCCTATTTATATTAGATAAGAATTTCTTTCTTTCTTTCTTTTTTTTTTGGTTTTTGGTTTTTGGGCCACACCCGGTGACGCTCAGGAGTTACTCCTGGCTATTCGCTCAGAAGTCGCTCCTGGCAGGCACGGGGGACCATATGGGGAACCAGGGGATCGAACTGAGGTCCGTCCTAGGTTAGCGCAAGCACCTTACCTCCAGCGCCACCGCCTGGCCCCCTAGATAAGAATTTCTTTCTATATGTAATATTTCCCATTTTAATGTGCCTATGCAAAAAAGGAACAATGCCACATGATACTACTGGTGCATATGGGGTAAAAATAATAAGCTAAACAATCTCTATAATCTAGTACTAGTACTAGTACTCAGAACCCAAGGGAAATTTATCTACTAGAATTTTTAACTAAGTAAATACAAAATTGATGGGGTGGTCACAATGGTAGGGTGTTTGCCTTACACGCGGCTGACCAGGGACGAACTCAAATTTGATCCCTGGCATACCATATGGTCCACTGAGCTTGCCAGGAGCAATTTATGAGTGCAGAACCAAGAGTAAATACTGAGCACTGCTGAGTATGATCCAAAATTCAAAAGAAAAAAAAAGGATGGGAAAGCTACCTCTACATAAGGAAATACACACTGAGAATTATACCTATTAAGGAAATAAATCTGATGAAATATACAAAATATTCACTATCATAAATTAAACCATTATATTTTTCCACACAGATTGGATATCTTATTGCCCCCCCCCCCACTCACACAACATATGTACATTGGTAGGGAATTCACCTCTTTATAGTTGGACATTTTCTGGACTTGGTAAAGCATGCAAAGGTTTACAATTAATTTCTTGCTTGAATATTTTTTTCTTTTTTCTAACTTTGAAAGTTTACTTCAAGATATCTGTTTCTTATTGAATTTCTGTCTAAGTATACATTTCCTCTTCTCTTTGACTCATGTTTTAGGGTAACTTTATAATGATTAATTATTTAAAAACAGACCCAATGGTGTGTAATTCAACTGGATGATCTCAGTTTGGTTTCTGTAACTTTCAGACAGCAAAACTGATTTTCAATATTTCAGAAGAGAATAGCAAAGATTAAATTATTACATTTTATATAGGAAATGGTTTGGATTTGCCTCTGAAATTAAGGATATCTGGTATTTTGAGACTTACAATAATAATAAGATTATATAAAACAATGATTATTTGATACATATTCATTTTATTCTGGATGGTACTAGCTAATGTAGCCTGAGTAATATATAACTGCCAGATACTAAAAATATGATCAGTTTTAAATGTTGAATGAGTATTTTAAAACAGAGTTAAATAAAATATTAAAAGTTTTACCTTTGTCTTCTTTTTTAGTGAGGTTACTAGAATTATTTAAAGCTACATGAGTGACTTACATTATGTTATATAAAGTTACATGATAATGGTTTTACTATTGATGTAGTAACAGTATAATGTAGTAAAAGTTTTACAAGTGCTATGCCCTATTTGGCACTTTACATGCATTTAATCTCACTTAAAAGAAAAATTAATACCCTCTGTTCTCAAACTCTTGTATAATAAGAGTGAAAAATTCCTGACTTATTCTGTGCAGCAAACGTAACTCTGATTCAAAAATTAGATAAGGACATAAAGGGGGTACAAAGGTTGATTGATACACAGATCAATCAATACTAAATAAAAAGGAAACAAATTATATAATTTTCCCAAATAAACAAAGAAAGCGTCTGGCAAGTTCAACTTAATTTGGGTGGGTGGATCATTAAATGCTACTCAGGTGGTCTAGGTGCTTGCCAGTCATTTCCCACTAGTCAGGTGGTATGTTCAATGAAAGGGCCTGAGGATGGTATACTGCTTGGGGCCTGCAGAGTCAGATATGCCCAGACCACCACAGTGGTGCTGGAGGTTTCCATAACTATATCCAGTGATGCTCAGCACACCATTTGGTGTTACAAATCAAATCCTGGTTGGGTGCATGCTAAACCTGATCCATAGCCTCTGTGCTACCTCCCAGTCACAGATTAACTTAGTTTTTAAAAATTCTTATTTTATTGAAACCACTGTGATATATAAAGTCCTTTATACTTGATTTTCTGATATTCAGTGAATCAGGGCCTTTCCCACCACCAATGCTGACCTCCCTTCACCAATGTTCCCAGAGTGTATTCTATACCACCACACTTTACCCCCTGGCCTGCCAGTACATCAGGCCCATTTAAGTTTAGAATGTTAAAGTTTAGGTCTTTTCATTCTATTGTTGTTGACTTCAGCTTGGACATTTAGATCTGCCCTTTTTTCTCCACCAATGTACCTGAGACTACTTGGCTCCTGGCTCCATCCTTTTTTCTTTTCTTCTTAATTTTATAGAAAAAATGCAGAACTCTGAAGTAAAACAACATAACCTCAAATTCTTTCTTCATGGTTCCAGTAAAAGTTCTCCTCAATCACGATTGTTGCAATCAGCTTTCTGTAATTAAAGATCCTGTTCTTTGCACAGATTCTATATCGAAGTCAGGTGTCATGGAGCGTCCTCTGGTTTCATCTGATAATTAGGTGGTGATGCAGGAAAACCTGACCTGAAAGCAAGTTGTTTCTGTTTCCAAGTCAACAGGATGTCATATGAACTCACTCTAGCATTAGGGTCTTCACTAATGCTGTTGCAGAAAATGGTGCCAGTTCCAAAGATGGAATCCAAGGTTCTGGGGTGAATAGCTGATATCTGATTAACTGAAGCCTAAGTCAAGTCACTGTGACAAATGTTCGGGGTGAAAGACCCCACTGCACTATAAAATTTATGAGTTCCTATTTGTATTAGATAAGAACTTCTTCCTATATGTATGATGTCCCCATTTTAATGTGCCTATGCAAAAAAAAAACAATGCCACATGATACTACTGTTGCAAAAATAAGCCTACGTAAGAAAATACACAATAAGAATGATACCTTTTACTTTTTATGAAAAGAAACTGTCAACAGAAGTAATGTATTTAAATACAAAACAAGCTATAGATGACAAAACCAAGCCAATATCATGCACAATGGTGAAATATTAAAAGCCTTTCTTTAGCATAAGTCACAAGAAAAAGATGTTCACATGATTATTATATTAAATATTGAGTTATAAATACTAGAAAGAGGCAGTTAGATGATGAAAGTTTATAAAATGGTCCCAGTTTATAAAGGAAGAAGGAAAACAGTCAATATTTTTATAACATAATATATATAGAAAATCACAAATGTGCCAAGTAAAAAAGTTGTTTGAAATAATAAATATAGTAAATAGCGAGCTACAAAATTAATAAAAAACATTTGGTGTTGCATTTCTATATGCAAACAGTGAGCTAGCAGAAAGAAAAATCAGGTAAACAATTTTGTGTATAGCTGCTTCTAAAAGATATAAGTATCTTGGGTTAACTTTAACCACACAACTATGAGAATTTGTTGAAAAACTAGAAGATACAAAGAAATTAAAAGATATTCCATGATACAAATTAAGATACATATTATTAAAATGCCTATTTTACCTAAAGCAAGCTACAGAAGCAATGCTGACCCTTGTCGGAATACCAGTGGCAATTCTAAAGTAACTAGAAAAATAAGTTCTAAAAAATTTATTGAACTGTATGACTCCAATTAAGCAAATAAATTCAAAGAAAAAATAAAATAAATTGAAAAATCACGCTCCTGACTTCAAAGTATTGTACAGTAATGGTAATTAAAACTATAATATTTGGAGA
>PVKC010009930.1:0-26291 GCA_004027635.1 Crocidura indochinensis | reverse complement strand
ACTCATCTATGGCTTTTAAGAAAAATGAAAGACATTCTTGCAATAACAATAATTTTCAGACACAAAAGAGAAAAGAGCTGGAAGTTCCAGCTCACCTCATGAAGCTCACCACAAATAGTGATTAGTTTAGTTAGAGAAATTACTACATTTTGAACTGTCCTAATAATGAGAATATATGAGGGAAATGGAGAGCCTGTGCTGAGTACAGGCATGGGGTGGATGGGAGGTGGGAGATTTGGGACAATGGTGATGGAAACTTTGCACTGGTGACGGGTGGTGTTCTTTACATGACTGAAACCCAAACACATTTATGTATGTAATCAAGGTGTTAAAATAAAATAAAAAAAAATTAAAAAAAAGAATATGTACTATATCACAATGCCAATTCTGTTTCTATTATTAATATTTTTATGTATTTTGTTTCAATATTTTTCTGGCCTAGTGCATTCTAGTGTCTCTAATGCATCTTAATATCTTATAATATTTATGAATTTAAAATTTTAATAATATTCAATGAATATGAATTATAAAGCATATAAAATTATTCTTAGTTAATAATTCTTGGGAAAATTTATTATAAATGTTATACTGGACAAAGGGATACCAAATGCTTTCTATAGCAAGTCAAATAAATATTTTAGAACTTGGCAGATTATAACATCGGTCCCACAGTACTGCTTTGCTGCTCTCGTGTGAAAAAGAGACAATATTTAAATTATATTGTGTCTTATGGGCCGTGTAATTTATTGATTTAGCTTATGAGTCATATAATTTAATGACTCCTGTATTGTGCTCTTTGACAAACTCAGCAATACAAGTTGAAATATGTTTATTCTTTTAATTCTATTTTGTTTTTAACCTGATGTATAGAATATTGTATTATATTGAATTAATGAATCATGTACAACAAGAACCCACACACACATATGTTAAAAAAATATGTTTGGAGTACAGGTGGGGGAGGATTGGGAGGGAGGGGGATTTGGGACATTGGAGGTAGGAATGTTGCACTGGTGAAGGGGTGTTCTTTACATGACCAAAACCTAATCACAATCATATATGTAATGAAGATGTTTAATTAAAGGGGAAAAAGGCTCATTAAAAAAAAGAAATTGCTCCTGGCTTGGGGGACAGACAATATGGGAAACCGGGATCAAAACCAAGTCTGTCTGGGCAGCCACATGCAAGACAAATGGCCTACTGCTGTGCTATTGCTCCAGCCCTCTTTGTTGCTTACAAAGATGCCAAGATCGATGAATTAATGAATGCTGAATGCTTTAAACAAGAAATTGATCATAGAGTGTGTGTATCAAAAAGTTTGAATGCCAATAAAACTATTGTTGCTGAGCAAAAAATGAAATGTTAAAAGAATTTAATTCTGCGCCTAGATTGACTATATATAAAGTAATTCTCTTGAATAGACAACACAAAGAAATTATTTTATGATTACTTTATTATAGAATAATAAAGTATTTTATAATTGTTAAAAAATATAGGTTTGTATTTGGGGGGCTGTTGTTGTCAATTAAACGCAAGTCTTTATATGAGAATGGCATTTGCTCTCCTCAGTCCCAAATATTTTCATTTTAAATGATTCTTCTAATGAAGAAATTCACTGAGCTTATTTTATGTCTCAAAGCTTAGAATACTTTAGCTATTTTGCTTTCACAAATTGTAATCATGCACTCTTTTTCTTATAGATTATGATTTATAGGTAGAATTTGTTAACATTTTGTTGTATTTTCAATGATACAGATTAATTTCTATTTGGATATAGTTTATTATATTATAAAATTTCATTCAATTACTTATTCAACTGTACACTTCTCAATTGATAATCAAGAATATTTATCAATGTTATTATAATATATTTTAATCTATTTTATTAGAATTTATGAACTTAAAATTTAGTTGTACTCTATACATTATGTTTATATTGCATCTACTCTTTTCTTTATTTAGATTTCTCTGTGGGGAAATTACTAAGTGTGAACTGCTATGGTCAATTACACAAAATATTTATACCTTCTAATATATGTGACAAAATTTTGTTGTAAAACATATTTCAATTTGAAACTACTTTAATGGATTATAAAGTAGACAATTTCACAACCTTTCAATATAATGAACTTGATAGATCTTTCTATCTGCTGCTCATTTTCCTACTTGGGTTTAATTTTTGTTATATTAGATTTGATAATTGTCTTCCTACCAATAGTGTTAAATATTTATTCACTAAATTTGATATAAATAAAATTACTATTTTGTGATTTACATCTTTGTTAATATTAATAGGAAAGACTAATAAATTTAGAAAAATATAAATGTTATCTTTATTTATAGTCTAAAATATCAGTTTCAAATTGCCTATACTATAAAATTATTTCTATAGACAATTTGAAACTATTGCTACCTAGTTATATAAATTTATTTTATTCAGGTGACTTTAATCACTTAATTGACAAATAGAATTTTCTTTCCAAACACAGTGCACTTGTACCAAAAATTCACTTGACTTTATATTGTCTGTTTTGTCATATAATTGTTTTATTATGTGTTGACTATTATTATTTTAAACATATTTTATATTCAGAATCGTATCTATGCCCCTATTTTATTTTTTTTTTCAAGTATTGAAGTCCAGATACTACAAGGCAAGTGACTTCCAGGATTTACTGCCTATATTTTGATAGAACCAATATGCTCTATTCACTCTTTCTTAGATTAAAAAAACAGAGAAAAGAAAAAGAAGGAGAAATAAAAGAATATGTTTAAAGATATTTGTTCAGAAAGGCAGATTCTTTGTCTGTGAAGGCAGGTCAGAGGGTTCTGCCCCTGTTCTGAGATTACCATCTGGGAGACACTGAGGAGATCTGTCGCTTTTTCTTGTTTCTCTCTTCTGTCCCTGAACCTCTCCTGAGAGGGTCAAGAAGGGCCCAACAAAAACTCTCTCCTAGAGGCACCCAAGCCAAAATGCCAAGAAAGACTGAGGGAGTAAAAACTGGCTTACCAGTGGTGCCCAAGCAGAAAGGCAAATCCTTCGTCTATGAATTCAGGCAGGAGGAGTCTGCCCCTGCTCTGATATTACCAACTGGGAGAGACTGAGGGGACCTGTCACCTTTGCATGTTTCTCTGCTCTTCTGTCTGCTGAGCCGCATAATCTTTCTAACTAATGAACCCCATCGTAACAGACAGAAGGAAAAAAAATCACACTACAAGTGTGACAATGGGGAAACCTAGCAGACAAGCACCATGCACAATGAAGATGATAGATGTTATAACTCAAAAAATACCAGCCATCTGATTAATCTCTCAGATAAGGAGTTTAGAATAGAAATATGGAGGATCCTTATGGAAATCAAAGAAAACATATCTCTAGCTGGACAGAACACAAAGATAGAAATCTGAAAACTTCAGACAGATAAAACAGATCTGAAAAACATGGTAGCTGAACTGAACTCCTCAATGAAAGACTCTCCAACAGGATAACAGCAGACAAGAACAGAATCAGTGAACTGGAAGATGAATTGCAGAACAACTCCATACAGCAGAAGAGATTGGAAAAATACCTTAAGGCAACCAATAATACAATGGAAAAGGTACTCAAAGAATGTGAAGAAATGAAAACAGAAGTCTTTGATAAACTGAACAGAAACAACATAAGAATCATTGGAGTCCCAGAGGCCCAGGAAGGAGATCACCAGGAAGAATCAACAGTCAAAGACATCATCACAGAGAAACTCCCAGAGCTAAAGACTGCATGCAATCAAATTCAACATGTCCAAAGAGTACCAGCTAAAAGACACAGAGATAAACACTCCAAGACACATCCTAGTCACAATTACGAATCCTACAGATAGAGATAGAAGACTGAAAGTACCAATATCAAAAAGGGAAATTACATTCAAAGGAGCATCTTTAAGATTTACATCAGATATGTCACAAGAAATTCTCAAGACCAGAAGACAGTGGAAGGCTATTGTGACAAGACTGAATGAAATGGAAGCTTCACCTAGAATACTGCACCCAGCCCAACTCACGTTCAGGTTTAAAGGAAGGATGCATAGCTTCACAGATAAGCAACAGCTCAGAAACATAGAGATGCAAAACCAGCCTTAAAGAAAAAACTGAAAGGTCTACAAGACAGACCAACAAACACAGCAAACTTATCTACAAAGATGACATTAAATCCCATGACAATCATTTCCCTCAATGTCAATGGACTAAATGCACCAATTAAATGACACTGAGTGACTAACTGGGTCAAAAAGATGAATCCAACCTTCTGTTGCCTACAAGAAACACACCTGAATTGTCAGAATAAACATAGACTCAAAATCAAAAACTGGAGGAAAATCACCCAAGCAAACAACACCCTTAAGAAAACAACTCAGAAAAGTTGTAAGAGGCAAAGATGGACACTTTGTACTAATAAAGGGATATGTGCAATAGGAAGAAATCACACTACTAAATATATACACACAGAGATGAGAGACCCACAAGATTTCTAATCCAATTATTGACAAATTTGAAAGAGGTTATCAATAATAGCGCAATAATTGTGGGAGACCTCAACATAGCCCAATCAACACTTGATAGGTCAATCAGACTGAAACCCAACAAAAATATACAGCCCTGAAAAGAAAAATGGAAGAAAGAGGCTTAGCACATATATATATATATATATATATATATATATATATATATATATATATATATATATAGGACACTTCATTCGCAGAAACCTGGATACACATTCTTCTCCAATGTACCTGGGTTATTCTCCAGGATATACCACATGCTGGCACATAAAACATACCTCCATAAAATCAAGAGGATATATATTTTGCAGGCTACCTTTGCTGACCACATCTCTGAAATTAGATGTGAACTACAAAGGGACACACAAGAAAAACTTTAATAACTGGAAATTAAACAGCCTGCTACTGAACTATCAGTGGGTCTGAGATGAAATCAAAGAGGAAATCAAAACTTTCCTGGAAATAAAAGACAATGAAGACACAAATTATCAAAACCTATGGGACACAGCAAAAGCAGTATTGAGAGGAAAATTTATAGCTTTGCAAGCACACATCAGGAAGAATGAAGGGGCACATCTCAATAGCCTAATTACTCAACTTACAAAATTATAAAATTATAAATAAAAGGAACGAAAAAATAGGGAGACATTAGGAAATAACAAAATATAAAAGCAGAAATCAATGAAGTGGAAACCCAAAAAACAATCCGAAAGATCAACAAAATCAGAAGTTGGTTCTTTGAAAAAAAAAAATAAACAAGATTCATAGACTATTGTATTATGCCCTTGGATGGGGCTGGATCATGATGGTTGGAGGGATGAGGCCTTTCCCTGCCAGCCCAGACCACGCATTTCCAACCACGTTCAGCCGGTGGGTCTGAGGGTTCAGGATAGCGGTGGGGAGAAAATACACAGCAGTCAGGCTTCACAAGACATCAACTTTATTCAAGACCCTAGCCAACACATTTGTGGCCTATCATAACCTTTTAAACCATCTCCATTATTGACCTTACATTCTTCCCCTTTCAGCCATCTCTCCTCCTGCTGCTGCTTCCTCTATCTTTCCTCCCCATCCTCTCCCTGCCCCTGAAGTAAAAACCTTTGTAACCCACCAAAGACCCCTCCCAGAAATGGCCAGGTCTTACTATCATGTAAGGTCACACTGGAAGAATAGAGGATGTGGTAACAATAGACCATTGGCAAAACTCACAAAGAAAGAGAGAGAAACCTGCCAACTCATATTAGAAATGAAAAGTTGCTATCACTACAGATATTGCAGAGATTCAAAGGCTAATCAGAGACTACTTTGAGAAACTATGTACCATCAACCATGAGAACCTGGAAAAAATGGATAAATTCTTGAACTCTTATAATCTTCCATGGTTGAATAAGGAGGATATACCATATCTAAATACCCCCAACTCTATTGAGGAAATTAAAATGGTAATCAAATGTCTGCCCAAAAAACAAAGCCCAGGCCCAGCTGGATTTACAGATGAATTCTTTCAGACCTTTCAAGAAGAACTACTATAACCCTGGCCATGCCCTTTCATGAAGTTGAAGAAGAAAAGGAACACTTCCAAATAGCTTTTATGAAGCCAACATCACCTTGATACCAAAATCAGACAGAGATGCTGCCAAAAATGAAAATTACAGACCAGCATCCCTAATGAACACAGATGCAAAAATCCTCAACAAAATCCTGGCAAATAGGATCCAATGCCTCATCAAAAAGATCATTCACTGTGATCAAGTAGGTTTCATTCCAGAATGCGAGGAAGGTTTAATATCTGTAAATCTATCAACAACAAAAAAATTAAAAATCACATGAACTTATCAATAGATGGAGAGAAAGCATTTGGTAAGGTCCAACACCCATTCTTGATTAAAAAAAAAACTCACACCAAGATGTGAATGAAAAGAACCTTTCTCAATCTAGCATCTAGCTAAGGTCATCTACCACAAGCCAATGAGAAATATCATCCTCAGTGGAGAAATACTAAAAGTCTTTCCTCTAAATTCTGGTACAAGACAAGGCTGTCCTCTCTCACCATCCCTATTCAACATAGTACTGGAACTACTTGCTATAGTGATTAGGCAAGAAAAAGATATCAAGTGAATCCAAATTGGAAAGGAAGAAGTCAAGCTCTCACTGTTTGCAGATGACATGATACAATACTTCAAAAATCCTAAAGACTCTACCAAAAAGCTTCTAGAAACAATAGATTCATATAGCAATGTGGTAGGCTACAAAATTAACACACAAAAATCAATGGCCTTTTTAAACACCAATAATAATAGGGAAAAATGGATATTAAGAAAACAACCCCATTCACATTAGTGTCACACAAACTCAAATATATTGGAGTCAACCTGACCAAAGACATGAAGGAACTATCCAAAGAAAATTTTAAAATCCTTCTACAAAAATAAGAGGGGACACACAGACATGGAAACACATACCCTACTCATGAATTGGTAGGATTAATATTAAAATGTCAATACTCCCCAAAGCATTAAACAGATTTATTGTGATCCCTCTAAAGATACCCATGACAGTCTTCAAAGAAGTGGATCAAACACTTCTGAAATTCATTTAGAACAATGAAACACTCTTGAATAGCGAAAGCAATCCTTGGAAAAAGGAATATGGGAGGCATTATTTTCACCAATTTTAAACTGTATTACAAGCAATAGTTATCAAAACAGCATGGTATTGGAATAAAGACAGACCCTCAAAACAGTGGAATAGGCTTCAGTATTCTAAGAATGTTCTCCAGGCATGCAAGCACCTAATTTTTGATAAAGGAGCAAGAAATCCTAAATGGAGCAAAAGAAAGTCTCTTCAACAATGGATGTTGGCTCAATTGATTGGCCACTAAAAGAAGTGAACTCAGAGCCCCAGCTAGAAGCACCAGGTAAAAAGGTAAAATCCAAATACATTAAAGACCTTGTTATTAGACCTGAAACCATAAAGTATATAAAACAACATGTAGTTAAACAATCCATAACATTAAGACTAAAGGCATCTTTAAGGAGGAAACAGCACTCTCCAAACAAGTGGAAGCAGAGATAAACAGATGGGAATATATTAAGCTGAGAAGCTTCTGCATGTCAAAGGAAATAGTGCCCAAGATACAAGAGCCACCCACTGAGTGGGAGAAACTATCCACCAAATACCCACAGATAAGGGACTAATATCCAAAATATAAAGACACTGACAGAACTTAACAAGAAATAAAAAGATCGAATCCCATCAAAAAATGGGGAGAAATGAGCAGACACTTTGTCAAAGAAGAAATACAAATGGCCAAAAGACACATGAAAAAAATGCACCACATCACTAATCATCAGGGAGATGCAAATCAAAAGAACTATGAGGTACCATCTCATGTCACAGAGATAGGCACATATCACAAGAATTAGAACAAGCAGTGCTGCGGGGATGTAGAGAGAAAGGAACTCTTATTCACTGCCTTCTAGTCTAACCATTATGGAAAACGATATGGAAATTTTTCCAAAATCTGGAAATTTAGCTCCCATATGATCCAGCTATACCAATTCTAGGGATATACCCTAGCAACACAAAAATGCATACAAAAATCCCTTCCTTACACCTATATTCATTGCTTCACTATTTACAATAGTCAGACTCTGGAAACAATCAAGATGCCCTTCAACAGATGTGTGGCTAAAGAAACTTTGGTACATATACACAATGGAATTTTATACAGCCATCAGGATAGATGAAGTCATGAAATTTTCCTATATATGGATGTACATGAAACCTATTATGCTGAGTGAAATTAGCCAGAGAGAGAAAGATAGACACAGAATAGTCTCACTCATCTATTGGTTTTAAGAAAAGTAAAAGACTTTTTGCAATATTTCTCAGAGACAAGAGAGGAGTGCAGGAAGTTCCTACTCATGGCATGAAGCTCACCACAAAGAGTTATGAGTGCAGTTAGAGAAATAACTACATTGAGAATTATGATAACAATGCAAATGAATGAGAGAAGTAGAAAGCCTGTTTCAAGTACAGTTAAAGGTAGGTTGGGGAGGAGGGAGATTTGGGACTTTGGTGAAAGGAATGTTGCACTGGTGAAGTGGAGTGTTCTTTACATGACTGAAACTCAACTACAATTATATTTATAATCAAAGTATTTAAATAAATATATAAAAGAGATATTTGTTCATGTTAAGTTGTTTGAAGAATTGTTTGTTTTTTCAAAAAAAATCAATTTATTTGCTAGATGAATATTACAGTGGCTTTGCTTGTTGTAGACCCAGGTTCTATCTTGGAGCACCATTTGGTCCTTTGAATACTACCAGGAGTTATACCTAAGCACAGAACCAAAAATTAGTCATTAGCACTACTATGTATGTCCCCCAAGCCTAATCCTACTAACCCTTCAAAGAAAAACGATTAAAATAATTATTCTTTTATTATTTACTTTAGAGTAGAGGGAAAATAGAATAAAAGGCATGACAGATACAGTTGTGAATAACAGAAAAAAATACAGTACTTTGCAAATATTCTCTGCCACCAAAAACTAAGTGGTGCATTTTATTTCTAGTAGTGTCTAGAGCAAAAAAGTAAGTGCAGTTTTTAGTCTTTTCTAGCACACAAAGTAAGTAAAGTGTGGTTTTTACAGGTCACACAGCTCATGGTGATCCATTGAACCAGTCATGATCTAGCCCTTTCAGCATTTATCCTACTCTCAAATTGTACTGTCATTAACTCATTAGTGAGCATAGTGCCCTTGAGACTTACTCTCTTGAGCAGTGATCTTGTCTCATTTTCTACAGAAGAAAGCTTGATTATTCTCTAAATGGAACTAGCATTGGGTTCCTTTTGCTCAATGACATTGAGAATTAAAAAAAATTTAGTTCACCATAAGAGAACTAAATGGTATTTTAAAATGCGAGCTTAATTATAATCAGTGCTGGATTTAATATTAAAGACAAAGTTTTATAAAAAATTATTTAATGTACTTAAAGATGGTATCTTACATTTCATTTTAAAAATCAATACCTACTTCTAGAGCAGATAATCTGATTATCTGAATAGTAGGAATTGTTGAAAAATGTAGTATTTTATCTGCCTTAATAGTATATCACAGTGTAAATATTTCTTCTATTTCAATTTATTGCCTAGTAAAAGCATCCAAGGGAAAGAATTATGATATACATACTTTATGATAGTTAAAGTAAAAACAGTACAAGCAAAAGATAAATGTAACCTTTTTTGTTAATTGTTAAAGATACTGTGCTGAAAATTAATGACAATTGAAATAAGCAGCCCAGCAAGTATAATGAAAGTAGGTTAATCTCCTTAAGCTCCTATGAATTGTGTCAGCCTCTTTTCTTTCCCCAATAGGATAAACATGATTAAAATTCTCAGAAAGTGCTTAAGTAGAATATAGTCATTTTTCTGTTTAAAAATATTTACATTAGATTAGTTAGCTTTATCACTGGAAAAGATATTTGTAATTCAAAAACAGACAAATGAGATCTCTAAGGACCGAATATAAAATCCAAATTGCAAATATTTTAAGTGCCTGAAGTTATCCACATCCACCAAAGTTTGGGAAGAATTCAGTCATTGTTTTAAATAAATCCCCCAAATGCACTATTTTGCAAAAACAGCCTGTCTTCTGTGCCTGAACAATACGTATAATGGGTAGAGAGCTTGTCTTGCCTGTGACCAACCCAGGTTTGATAATTGGTATTTAATATGGTCCCTTGAGCATTTCCAGGTATAATTCTTGAGAGCCAGAATAATCCCTGACCACTGTTCGGTGTGCTTCCACCCCCCTTTGAAAAAAAATCCCAAACAAAATCAAGCCTGCCTTCCTTAAATTAAGTGAAGTATTTTGACCCTTAACTTGATATGACTTAAATATTTTACAAGGGTGGAATATTACTTGACCTTACAACACAGATTGTAGGTCACTTTAGCACAGAGAAAATGACTGATAGTAAAATTACTTATAGAGCTCTACCACAATCTTCTCATATCTTATTCATAGTTAATTCCAAGTACAAACTACTCTATGCTTAACGCTTAGGTTTTTTAAGAGAATGGACAAATTAAAAGTAAAAGGTGATTTGTACATTTTGTTAATGAAAGTATAGAATAGTCAGAAATATTTTAAATTGATTTATCTTAAACAGTTTTTGTAAAGTTTTAATCTTTATGTATTAAACCTTGGCTGATAAATATATCAATTATGAATTTCTCTTTCTCCAGCTCTAAAAAACCAAATCTATTGCTTTAAGGAAAATGGCATTATTAAATATTCAAAATTTATTTACATGGAACAATTTGAATCCATTTAGACAAATTAGTCTAAAGCAATAGCAAAATAATCATTTCTCCAGTTTTGTAGTCGGCAGAAAACTTTTTTTTTCTTTTCCTAAAGAAACCTGCTGACTGTACTGGCCTCCCCTCTGGGTCTCCTAGTCCCCTAGGGTGATATCAGTAAGAAAGTACCATTTAAACTAAAACTTGAGGAGATTGCCTCAGTCCCAGTTAATTTGTTCAATCATGGATCAAGAAGCATCTGCACATGATTCTGACTTCATATAATAGTGCCCTGCTACACAAAAAGCATACTTTCTAGACTTATCCTTTCCTTTCCAAATTCATTGGAGTATACAGAATTTTCCTCAGATGTATTGTATCCAAAACAACATTTTAAACATAGATTGATTTGTAATTTCATTTTTTGAGAGATGCAGCTCTTAGCTACTTATTTTGTGCTTAACATTCCTTCTGGTAATAACCCTAATTGCTCATAGATTTTTTTAAGTACCAGATCTCTAGACATATTTTTAAAATCTTTATTGAGTCAGATATCAGAGGCTTTTTCATATTACATCTTAAACATGACAACAGATATATGTCTAACCATTTTTTGAGGTTTTTTTTTTTGTCTGTAAGCCATATTTTCTATTTGGTAGGTGAATACATTTTACCTTACATATATTTACTGTCTCATTTATTCCCTCATTGAATTCAATTATGGTGAATTATTGTATATCAGATATGAGAAAAAGGAGAAAAGTATATTTGAATTATGAAATGATCTCATTTAGAGAAGTTCACCAACCAGATGTCAATGATGTATATTTATGTAACATTATTTAGATATCATTTCTGTTTTTCTTCATATAAGCCAATAAAAAAATAATACCATATAAAAGCATTAGTCGTTCTTAGGTAGAATTATGAAATTACTTTAAAAGCGATTTGTTCTTGGCAAACAATATCTTTATACGATTAATTTTATAATTCATAATTTGTTCCTTTAATATAATTTCTTCATGCATTTTTTTCGTTGAAGAGCAAACTAAGACCTTCATTTACTAGTACACTACTCATTGTATCCCTTTGCTTGCATCATCTCCTTTAAGATAGGGAAAGTACTTTTATTTCTGCATTTATTCTGATTATAGGATTATGAAGATAGACTGACAGTTATAGCTTTCCTTACTAGTTTTGATTAAAGATGTGACAGTGTACCAATCCATATTTATTTTATTTCTGTTTTAATTTATTTGTCATTATGTATGCATGTACACATAAAATAAAATAATAATTAAAATGTCTTTTTGGGGCCCGGGAGATAGCATGGAGGTAAGGCATTTGCCTTTCATGCAAAAGGTCATCGGTTCGAATCCCGGTGCCCCATATGGTCCCCCGTGCCTGCCAGGAGCAATTTCTGAGCATGGAGTCAGGAGTGGTCCCTGAGCACTGCCGGGTGTGACCCCCCCCCAAAAAAAAAACCACAAAAAATGTCTTTTTATAACTTGAAGTTTAAAAAATGAGCAGTCTTTTTCCTATTCTATCTCTTTTATATAAGCATTTGAAGGTATCTAACAAAGAATTCAAACTACAGAAAATGGCACAGATAAAATTTTGCAGTCACTTAATATGTTTTAGAGCATATGATTCTTTTATTCCACTTTTTGCAGTCTAAGAAATAACCTAGATTCTTCATTTCTTTATCTTTCAGGTATTTCTATTAACACTGCAGTGGCACATAGAAATACAATTAGTAACTACTTCGCACAAAGTACTACAATTTCTGATGGCCTGTTTGACATATTTTGATTATATGAGCCTTGAAAAAGGTCTTATGACTTGAATACTACTAGTTATGACACATAAGGTAGCTACATATTTAACTCGTTATTCTAATTGACCTATGCTTTGAGTTGCCATCATGGTCAACCTCTTTCTATGATTCCTTTTCTTTATATTTTTCTTTTGTTTTTATGGGCCATACCCAACAATGATCAGGGTTATCCCTGGCTCTGAATTTTTTAATTCATGTACTTTGTGGACATATGGGACTATATGGGATGTCAGGGATCAAATCCATGTTAGCCATGTGCAAGACGATTATTCTACCCACTGGGCTATTATTGCTCAGCACCACGGTTCATTTTCTTAAAAGACAAGCCTGTAGTAAATGGAGTTGAGTTCAGATATTACAGCATAAGGATTTTTGTCCTGAGTCAGCTTTTTACTAACTAATGTCCTAGAAGGAGTTCTATTTTCATGGCAATATTTAATGCTTACACTGAACTTGAAGGAATATTTTGAAAAGGCATCAAAAGATTTTCTATAAACATTTTTGAATAATAGTTTAGAGAAATCCAAAATGTTAGCTATTTTCTAAAGCTTTTAATGAATTAAGCATACAAAATTTTTTCTATACACTATGAGACAAGCATTGTTCTATTTGTTACATTATGCAAACAATTCCTTGAGTTTTCTACTTTAGCGAGAGAGAAAAAGAAGTCTGTTCTTTCAAAATTTATCTGTATTTTATTTTTTTAAACAATTTTACTCAATTGTATTTAATTTTCTAGTTGTTTCATTTTCTAAATAAGACTTAAGGAATGAGTCTTCTGTGAAATTTCCTACACAGTTTTTACCCTTAAGTTGAAGAACCTTGGTTTATTCTGTGCATATGTGAACGAGGATGATAGAAAGTATGGAGGTTTGGTATTTGCCTTGCATATGGCTGACCCAGGTTTAATCTCTGGTATAAAATATGGTCTCCCAAGCTTTACTAGTAGTGATCCCAGACCACAGAGCAGGAGTAAACCCTGAGCTCCACATTGTGTGATCCAAATAAAATATGTGAGCAAGTCCTTCTTTTCTTGAAAATATTTTTTTTTTTTGCTTAAAAATATTTTTTTTCAAAAGCAAAATATTTTGCTTGAAAATATCCTGGGCTGGAGGGGTGACACAAGCAGTATGACATCTGCCTTGTCTGCACTAGCCTAGGACTGACCCTTGTTCGATCCCCAGTTGTCCCATATGGTCCCCCAAGCCAGGAGCGATTTCTGAGCGCACAACCAGGAGTGATGCTGAGAGTCACCGGGTGTGGCCCAAAACAAAACAAAACAATCTACATTTAAAAGAAAAGAAGTTTCTTCCTAAAAACACAACTACTAGAATACTTTATGTCAATGAAATTAGAGATAAATTGAGGGGAATGGTTTTAGAAAGGAATGGAAAAATATTTGGTATGATTTTAATAACCTCTGTTCTACATTTTAAAATGTATTTTTTTCTTTAAGCTGTGGCAAGGGTGGTGCTGGAAAAATAAGTCCACAAATTGGAATTTTGTTTCTCTTGCTTAAGATTTATTTGTGTTTGTTTGTTTTCTGGGGGAGGGAGTTTAATGAGTTTATCACCAGGCAGTGCTCTGGGGTTATTGTGGACTCTATGCTTGGGAATCACTCTTGGGACTATGGGCTACTCATGTTTAAGCCAAATTCAGCTGCATACACGCAAGTGTCTCAATATTCATATTATCTCTCTGGTCCTTATTTTGTTTCTTGGTTGTATTGGTATTTAAATTTCATTTTGGTCACCATAATTTACAGTTTTATTAATTATGTAACACCACATCCTCCATGGTTATATCTGTTTCTATCTACTACTGTCTTTGAGGCGCTTGACCTTATCAAACTCTGCCTTTTATTCCTACCATTTTAAACTTTGGATGAAAAGTGTGTACTTGACATGCTGAAGATCTGGGCTTGATCCCTGATACTGCATGGTCCCTGTGAATCACTGGAAGCAATTCCTGAGCACAAAGCCAGAAATAGTTCTTGAGTACCTCTAGGGTATAGCCTCAACACCAAAGAAATAGATGAAAGTAATAAATACGTGCTTTGGGTTAAAGTAGACTGTAAGAATCTTTCAGTGTTGTAAATAATATAGAGATCTGTGTGAAATTTCTAATGACATTTTCTTTACAAGATCCAAGATAATAGAACTGACAATAACATTATTTATATGCATATTGTCACTTTACTTTTACAGTATACATTAAAAATTACTTCAGAGTAGAACATTTGAAGTGTGAATTTAAATTCTGTGTTTGAAAAATAGTTGTAAATAATGTTATTGGAGGGTGTTAACTATAAATCATGTAATTTTCTAAGTATAATTCTAAGTATAATTATATACTGCACTTTTAAGAAATTGTAAAAGAAAAACATATACTATTTATACTTCTAACTGGATAAGTAACAAAAGAAACTTTTATCTGTGTGATTTGTACTTCAGAGCTACTGTATTTATAAGAAGGGGAGTTTGTTTATATAAACAAAATAAGACTCAAGAAGCCTATTTAATAATTACCTAGAAATTCAGTGAGGTTAGTATTTATTTTATTTATTTTCCCAGACCCACTTTTTTAAATTTTACAAAAGGTTCATATATCTGGGATAATTAATGCTTTATATATCTGTGATACACATGTTTTTTTCAGATGAGTGGTGAACAAATACTTTCAATTAGTCAATGGCTCATCTTTTTTTATTATTATCATTGTTTTGCAATACAAAAGATTCTTAGGTTGATGTAATCTCATTTGTTTATCTTTGCCTTTGATTTCTTGAAAAATGGCATTGTGTCATTGAAGATGCCTCTAAATTCACTTATGAAGGGTTCTGCTTTTGTTTTCCTCAATATTATTCATAGATTCAGGTCGAATATCAAGGTACTTTATCCATTTTTGAATTGACTTTTGTATGCTACATAAGATCTGACTTTATTTTTTACTTTCTTCTGACCAATTTCCTAACCCTATTTGTTAGTTTTCCTTTCTTGTTTCACTGTTTCCTTATATTCCAGGAATTTCACCTTTTGGCTTCTACTCCAAGGACCCAGAAACTGTCTAAAATGACATCCTTGCTTCTATGTTTATCACATCTTTATTCACAGTACTCAAAATCTGGAAATAAGGTGTTCAAGAATAGATGATTGGATAAATAAATAATTATTATATATACAGATTATGTATTACACAATTAAGAATACTGCTTGGCTATGAGAAAAATAAAATCATGTGATTTGCTGCTATATCTATGTATCTACAGAGCACATTGAGCATGATGAAAGGAGAGGGACAGATAACAAAACTACCTCTAAAATAATGTAAGATATAGAGAATAAGAAGAAAAAGATAGCAAATGGGGGGCCAGCAAGGTGGCGCTAGAGGTAAGGTGTCTGCCTTGCAAGTGCTAGCCTAGGAAAGGAACACAGTTAGATCCCCTGGCGTCCCATATGGTCCCCCCAAGCCAGGGGTGATTTCTGAGTGCTTAGCCAGGAGTAACCCCTGAGCATCAAATGGGTGTGACCCGAAAAACCAAAAACAAAAAAAAAAAAAGAAGAAGATAGCAAATGGGCAAAAGTAACAGAACCTGAAAACTGTTATAAAATTGAGCTTACCATGAGAGATATAATTGCGATGTTAGAAACTGAGGCATTGAATGTGGTGTGGGAGAGATGGACGTATGGACAGGCTGATAGTTGAGGGTGTGGTTTCTGAACATAGTATGAATGAAATTTTATCATTAATAAGTACTATAGGTTGAAATACCTCAAATAAAATAAAATTGTAAGATTATCATCATAAAAGGCTACAAATTAGGAACACCCAAATGGAGTGAAACTTAGGACACATTCAGGGAGAATTCCTGTGGCATTTCCTTTCTCAGCTACTTGATTGACTTCAGCGACTCAGTCATGCAGTGGTCTGCCAAGAAGGAAAGACTCATATTGTCTTTGATGTCCAAAAATTTTTATTAGTTGGTTAGTTGGTTGGTTGGTTGGTTGGTTGGTTGGTTGGTTGGTTGGTTGGTTGAATTTCTGGACCACATCTGGTAGTGCCCAGGGTTTACTCTTGCATTCAGGTATTGTTCTCTGTTGTGATAAAGTCACCACATAGGGTTTCAGGGATTGAACTGCATTGGATGTGTGCCAGGCAAATAAATATCTAGCCCCTGATGTTCAGAGTTTTTATTGGGCTTTAGTCACAAATTTCTCACTTCACTGAGCTTTTGTTTTCTGTCCTCTCTTGAAAATTCATGATGTAACACCTTTAGTTTCTATTTTTTCCAGAGATCAAATCTAGTAGGATAGTTATTTTTGTTTAATTTGCTTGTTGGTTTGGGGGGCTAGGTGACACTGGAAATCAAACCTTGGCCTCCTGAAAGCAACATATTCACACATTGAAATCGAACTCTCACTGATCCTCTCCTGATAGTTCTTAAGTCTCTATTATATATGCTGAAAGACTGATGAATAAAGCCCCAGGCAAAGAAAGAAACTCACTTAGAGTCAGGCATTGCAAGGAACTAGAGCTTAGTTTCCAATGACCAAAGGCAAAGGGCATAACTCTCTGTGACTTAACGTGAATCGTTCTACACAAAGGAAATTTAAAAAGGTATGATGGGAGCTCTTATATAAATCTGATGTTAAGTATAACACCAATTTACAGAATTATATTTTTAAAAGGTACCATTTTCACTTTCTTTCCAGTTTTGTTTTTTATTGTTTTTGAATTTTTTTGTTCTCATAGTCCCCATTTTGATTGTTGTTCAATGAAGTGTCTAATTTACTAACCTGAAACAGTCTACAGCCTTCTCAGCACAAGTAAATAACTGTTAGTTCACCTCTTTCCTCATTGAGCCAGGATACATCATTGCCAAGATACAACTTCATCCTTTACATCCCTTTTCCCAATGATGGCCCCTGGTTGCTCCTAAGTATCACATCTTGGATTCTGCTAATTAACCTCCATAAACAGGATGCAGAAACTTCTGGAAATGATCCTGTGTTCATTTACTCAAGAACTGAGCTCTTTGTCATGCTGATTCAACCCTAATGTATTGTATATACCTAGTTATTTCAACACCATACAGATTTTCTCTTTCTGAGACCATGTTGTTACTGTTAGTGTTTCTGCTGCAACTACAACTATATAGAGCCTTTCACCTGGGAGTTGTCATGTATTTTATCAGGTCATTCAGTCATCATTTTATTTTCCGCATGACCAGTTTGCCTGCTAAAACTGGGTAGTAAAATCTTTTTCAAATCCCTGAGTTAGTAAGACAGAGCACTCTATGTCTCTATATCACTTTATTAGGATTCTTGACCTACAAATTTCATTTAAAATAACAGAGACCCTCCCCTAAAAATTAAAAGTATGGAGTGGAAGCCCTAGAGAAAGTGAGGTCAGAAATAAAGGTTCCCTGACTTTTCCTCTCTGCTGCCCCTGGTCTAAATGCCAGAAAATTTTGGATCCAGTGCATTATGTGGCATGAAATTTTCAGCTTGCAGATACTCTTGAGGCATCAAATAAACAACTTTCAATGACAATTTCCACTATCTGTGTGTGCCAAGACCAAAATCACTGAGAGAAATAGACACTCCCTACTTCCCGCCACTTTATCGCTTTGGAACCATAAACTTTCTTCTAGATCAATGACTTAATTTAATCTTTTAAGGGTAAACTCTTGAACCTTTTCCATTTTATTAAGTCACTGGGTCCAGCTCCATCAGACTGCTTTTACCCATGATAGAATTATAGAGTTTTAGATCAGTTAGAGGGTATGGCTCTCATTTTATAACTGAGGAAGTGGAGAGAGATGTTGCAACCTTACCTAATTAGCAAGAAAGAAAGCCAGGGTTGGAGCCAAGAAGAAAAAAAAAAAAAGAAAGAAACCAAGCTTATCAAAATCTCAGTATCTGCTACCTATTTTCTGCAGTATTCATTCTTGTTTAATAAATATTTAAACACTCAAATTGCCAGAAACTATGTAACTTAGTATCACCATATGATTAAAATATAAAAATAAGAAGTAAATTAAAATATAGTGTGTTTGTTGCTAAGCTGTCTTCTAATATCTTCTACTCTTTTTCTGAAGCATTTAATGCAGAAGTATACTTTGCAAACTACCCTTCAGGACTATAGAAAAGAAAGCATTAAGTTAGAGGTGAAGTGTGTGTGTGTTTGTGTGTGTGTGTGTGTGTGTGTGTGTGTGTGTGCTGAGAGATAAACAATTTTTCAGTGCTTACTAACTAAAATTGGTGTTCTATCATTTAGAGTCAGATCCATCCATCTCTACTTCTAGGATTATACTGAATATAAAAGGATTAAGTTGAACAGTTTCTTGTTTTATGGTTATCTTAACTCATTTGTATATTAATCATCTGCAACCAGTAGTTGCTCTGAATAACTGGATTTTTTTGCTTTGTTTTGTTTTGGCTCACATCTTGTGTCACTCAGGCAGTACTTCTGGCAATGTGCTCAGAAATTATTCCTGGTAGACATAGGGGATTATATGAGATTCTGAGGTCAATTCCAGGCTGGCTGAATGCAAAGAAAATGCCCTACCCATTTTGTTATTTCTTTGGCCACATGAATAACTAGATTTCTTGTTTGTGTATGTATGTACATATTTATGTATATTTATATAGGTAGGTATACTCAACAGCACTCAAGGCTTACTTCTGACACTTCGCTTGGGGATCACTCCTGGACATTTGTAGGTGTGCTAAAAATGGGACCAGAGTCAACTGTGTGCAAGGTAAACACATTACCTCTGTAAATATTTCAGCCCTGTTTATGTATAAATATTTATTCCTTGACTTTCAGATAGTTTATAATCTCCTTACGTCCAATGTCCAATCACCCCTTAATCATAAATAGTGGGGCTGGAGCAGTGGCGCAGTGGTAGGGCATTTGCCTTGCACGTGCTGACCTAGAATGGACCATGGTTTGATCCCCCAGTGTTCCATGTGGTCCCCCAAGCCAGGAGCGATTTCTGAGCACATAGCCAGGACTAATCCCTGAGTGTCACTGGGTGTGGCCCAAAAGACAAAAGCAAAAAAAATCATAAATAGTTTCTAATAAAAATTTAATACTGAAATTATATAAGCTTCTGGGTACATACACATAGAATGGTATTGAATGATTAGTGTTTATTATCAACATATGTTAGTTATAATTATTAAAATCAGAAACATTTGGGGTCAGAATAACTGGTAGAACACAAACCTAGGATGTCTGAGACTCTACATTTTACTTCGTATCACTTCTAGCACTATAGCAGTGATCCTGGTGGCCGCTGACTCTCCTCAGAGTCAGGCCAAAATATCAGTAGGATGTGGCTTTTTTAACAAAGTAATGTGTATATGAATGTGTATATGTGTGTATGTGTATGGGGCTGGAGGGAGAGGTAAGATTAATAAAACAGTTGAAGGGATGAAGAGATGTTGAAGTACTTGTATTGAAGTACTTGCCTTGCAAAGTGACCAACTCCTATTTGATTGGCATTACATAATCTCACTCCACAGAGTACCTTCAGAAGTAAGTGACTTCTGAGTAAAAAGCCAGGATTAACCAATGAGGTCAGGCAAGTATGGCACACACCCCCTAAAGATAAAATAATAATGTTGAAACTCAAAGTTTTATAACTTGCATATATGTTATTAGCACCTTCATTTTAAAAGAGATTGAACCAAACACTGACCTTCAGAATCCAAGAGGACTTCCCATTTGACTCTTGCCTTCAATTCACAACATTAAATTCACAGTTCTTTATATAGCAGAACTTATAATAGGATCCTGCCATTTATAAATGAACCATTAAAATAATTGCTATGATAGTTCCTACCAATTAGCAAATAATTATTTATGGTTATCCCATGCTCCACTCAGTTACTCCCCTCAGGCAATGATAGAACTGGCTCATCTTTGCACAGTGATCTTTGTGACCCTCCCTGAGAGTGAACCCTCTACTGAGTGATAGAATCAGCTTGGCTGCAGTGCCCACAGGCTATCAAGTTTCCATTTCTTAGCAATAAGTAGTGTGTTTTCCAAATAGTTCTCTGTATGCCATAGTAATCATGAGTGCCAGTCAGTGAATGTTTTATATAATCAACTTGAGTCTATGATTTGAAACCTTACAGAAACTTGATGCTTTTTCTCAACTTAATTTTATTTTTTATTTATTTTATTTTATTTTGGTTTTGAGGCCACACCCATTTGATGCTCTGGGGTCACTCCTGGCTATGCGCTCAGAAATCACTCCTGGCTTGGGGGGACCATATGGGATGCCGGGGGATCGAACCGTGGTCCTTCCTACGCTAGTGCTTGCAAGGCAGACACCTTACCTCTAACGCCACCTTCCGGTCCCTTATTTTATTATTTTGGGCCATACTCTGTGATGCTCAGAGGTCACTTCTGTCTCTGCACTCAGAAATAATTCCTGGTGGTGCTGGGGAGACAAAAAGGGATGCTAGGGATTGAACCCAGGTTGGCCACGTGCAAGGCAATGCTCTCCCTGCTGTACCATCACTCTGGTTCCTTCAACCTAATTTAGCTTCAAGTATGATTGCCTTTAAAAGCTCATGATATAATTTACTGCAGAATGTTTGTATTACTTTAAACCAAAACTAAAGTATTTGCAGAAACCATCTCTAAAGTACTCTCCCTATCTGTTAATTCCTGATATAGTGAATATCTATTAGTTTGTAGTCCGGTTTATTCTCAGTAGTTTTTTAATATTTAAAATTTTAAGATTTCCATATCTTGTTTTAACTTTCAACTTGTTTTTAATTACTACAGTAATATTTTCTTTCTGTCTTATCTTACCACCAACTCAAAATTAATCCTGACAGGTGGTTCTAATCTCAAAAGTAAATATCCTTCCATCTCTTTTCATTACTATCCACTAAGGGAGTGGGAAAAGCAGATGGAATATGCAAGTTAATCTCGTATAATGAGGTAATTTTGTGTTATGCATACACTTTCAAAAATAATTAACTACATTTATTATTCTTTAGCTGAAAATCTGGGTACTTGGGGAGAAAGTCATAGAGTATAAAGCTCATATACTGGGTTTTGTTTCTAAAACAGAATAAGTCTCTAGGAACTTTTTTTTCCAGGACTGCCTATAGCAATAAGACTATGAAGAGAAAACAGTCTCCATGTACTCTTTGGCTGTAATAGGGAAGTATCTCAAACTCTAAAGAACAAATTTCAGATATCCTTCTACACATAATTGTAGAAATTTTATGACACTCTCCTGAACTTTTGTAAACTGGACTTATGTTTTTTTTTAAACCACTCTGATTTTCAAAGTCCTTCATAGTTAGGTTTCAAACATACAATGAATCAGGGCACTGTCACCCTCCCTCCTCCCTCCACCGTCTTCCCAGAGTGTGTCCCAAACATCAGTCTGCCCCCAAGCCTGACAGTTTAAGATGCCCATTTAAACCCTTTAAAGTTAAGTTTGGACTTTTGATTTTATAGTGGTTGACTTTGGCTTAGATATTTAATTCTGTTCTTTTTTTATAACACCACCAGTGCACTTGATTCCTGTCTCCTGTCCTCTCATATTTGTGTTTTTTTCTTCTCCACTCAGTTTCTTTCATTCTCCTCACTACACTTTGGGGCCAAAGGTATTCAAGACAATTGCCATTTAAACCATTATATTTATTCAAGAAGCTATTCTAAATATCACACATAAGTGGTGTAAGTTTGTATTTATCCTTTTTCTGGCTTATTTTATTTAAAATAGTATCTTTCAGTTCCATCCATGTTGCTGCAAAGTGTTTGATTCCACTATTCCTTACACTCCTGTAGTATTCCATATGTACCCCATCTTCATGATCCACTCATTTGTTGTAGGACATCTTATCCCAAAGCCTGCTGTCTTATTGTGAAGAGAAAAATGCATAGTATAGTAGAATTTCCCATCCCAGGTAAAGTATAGCTCTCTCTAGTGGTTATCTGACTGTTTCTGGAGCCTAGCAAATACTGGAAAGTAGAACATTTTGTTGTAGATTTTGAGGGTCTACCATAACAAACAATTACCAAATACTAGTGATTTCCTAGAGATTTCTTACAGCCCTTTGAGTTTGGGACAGATATTTTTTTTAACTTAAAAACCTTGCAATCTGCAAGGGACCAGAATTTGACTATATCTTTTTAATTATAGAAAAGTTACAAAATATGGAGTATTAAACAGAAATAGAGAGAGCCACATTTGGAATTCACAAGTAGCTTTTTATTTTAATCTACTTACCCATACAGCAGATTTAGTTATCTAGCATGGTGATTGAAAAAGGAACTGGAAAAGGTAGATCTACCTTTAAACCCAGAGGAAAAAATTTGATAAAGAGCTGAGTAGTAATTTAAAATGGAAATGAGTTGGTAATAAAGGAATGGTAAAGATAAATACTCAGATATAAATTGTTTGAGTTAAAGTCAAACTGAAAACTTTCATGGTGATGTCTTTGAAAATGTGTGAGAAAATACTCATACTTCTAAGACTGGAGAAAAGACAGTAAAAGTATTAATATGCACCCAATAGAGTACATGCAATCACATTTTATTTTAGACTTAGAGAAACTTATGAAGCAGACAACATGTACAAAAAAAAGTATTACAGGGACCGGAGTGGTAGTGTAAGCAGTAGGGTGTTTGCCTTGCACGTGCTGACCTAGGACTAACCAGGGTAGGATTCCCTGGCATGACCATGCAGTGTAAATAAAAAATCAGACTGGAACACCAAACAGAATAGATACCCGACCTACAACAAGCTGCTAAGTGGAGACCAGTTACACTGGTCAGCTAGCCCGAGGGGGAGAGCGGGAGAGCAAAGGAGGGAGATATGGGAGACATGTTGGGAACAGGAGTGGAGGGAGGACAACATTGGTGGTGGGAATGCCCTTCATTCATTGTCACTATGTACCGTAAATAATTCTGTGTAATGAACTTCAGTCAATAAAAATTAGAAAAAAAAAAAACAGGATTTCCTGGCATCTCATATGGTCCCCAAGCCAGAAACGATTTCTGAGCACATAGCCAGGAATAAATTGCCTGAGCATCACCATGTGTGGCCCAAACCCCAACCCCCCAAATAAGTACTACATAGAGTTGTACAGTTTGTATATTCCATGAATGCCTTAAAGAGAAGGAGAAAAGGATTAAATCACTTATTAGTCGTTCTTCTAAGGTGTGTGCCTGGAGATGTCAGTATTCTTCAGAAAGAGGGATATAGTTTCAGGACATGGTAATCATCTTGTGCCTTAAGGGGACATATCATTCCTGTGAGTTTCCCTTTTCTATTTCTAATTCAACCATCAGATGAACATCTTTCTTACATTCCCATAGATACATCAGATGGGTTAACAGTAATCACTCTCAAAATTAGAGTGTCTTGAGCCATCCTAAAGTAGAATAAGGTAAGTTGTATGTGCCTGTCCTCTGTGAAGTCTGAGAATATACTGGGAATCACAAAGGAGAAACCTTTTCAAATCAACTGAACTATTCTTTTTTGTGCTTATTTGTTTTGGTTTTGTTTAGGGGTCACTCCCGTGGCAATCAGGGATTACTCCTGATTCTGAACTCAGAAATTGCTCCTGGTAGGCTCAGGGGAACCATATGGGGTGCTGGGAATTGAGCCCGGTTCACCCCAAGCTGGCCTTCTGCAAGGCAAACATCCTATTACTGTACTATTGCTTCAGCTCTCACTCAAACTATTCTTACATGAGACTTTACTATCCCCCTACCAGTATTTCAAAAGAATAAAGTTGATTTTATGTTCTTTTTTTTGGGGGGTGTCACACCCGGCAGTGCTCAGGGGCCACTCCTGGCTCCATGCTCAGAAATTGCTCCTGGCAGGCACGGGGGACCATATGGGGTACCGGAATTCGAACCAATGACCTTTTGCATGAAAGGCAAACGCCTTACCTCCATGCTATCTCCTGGGCCCCGATTTTATGTTCTAGTATTTAATATTCTAAAGTCTTACTGTCAGAGTTGTTTATAATAACTTTACTTTTGTTGCTAGGTACTTTCTGAGATTTTGCAGTTATAAGTTTGTAAGAAATTTTTGGAGCTGTAAGGAAAAATAAAGTGAATTTCCCCCTAAATGGATAAACTTGAGCAATTTTTCTCATCTTCCACCTGCATAGTCTCATCTATAAAAATTCCTCATCCTGCTAATTTTGACAGTATCACAATTTCCTCTTTGATTCTAAAATTTCTAGATTATAGGGTACATAATAAGCATAACAGTTTATATAAAGTTATCTTCATATAACAGCTAAGATAACTCAGAAATACATAGCCTTTCATTTGATGGTTTAAATGAAATAAAACTACCTTCTACTGTTTGGAATATAAGCACTTTGGTAAATTAATAGCATTATTATTTAACAGATAGTAAAATAAATTAGTAGCTTGGAACATAGTTTGTGTTTAAGAAATCACTTTTTCATCTTATGAGATTCAGGTCCAGACAGAAAAAAATGACACCTGGTGAGAATGTAGCTGTTTGGGGGTCTAAGTTGGACTTAAATACTCTTGACTAGTGGTCTTTCTTTTTTTTTTTTATCCTATGCAAACTCCAGAAAGTGGAATCATATGGTTCATTTTCACTTCCAGATTCAACCATCAATTAAGTCTTGGCACAATCAAGGACCTTTCTGTCAACTCTCATTTATAGAGCAAGACAACACTTAGATATTTTTTAAGTCCCAAATGGCTCTATTTTTCCTTTTTTGCCAGAGTCATTTTTCTTTAGCAAGATAACCAGAATCTTTTTGTCCAGCATAACTTACACTTATAATTTGAGAACTAAAACTATGAATATGAGGCTCTTAATCATCAAGACACTTTCTCTAAATACGTAAACTGATGCAATTTTTATAAATTCAGAAAACAAATTTGGCAATCACTTTTCCTAGTGATTGGAAAGAAGTCAAAGGACAATTATGAGAGACATAATTATATGGTACATTTTGTCAACAACTATGCAGGCAACATATTTAAAAAAGAGGCATTCATCAGGTGTTTTAACTTCATCATGACAGTCTCTTTCTCTAAGGAAATCTATGTTAGCAAGATCCTGACCTCTAGTTATCAATGTAGGAATCTCATTCTAATCTTGCTATCTGCAGTTTAAAAAAACAATATTTAAATTTAAACTTAATATTTATTAAGTTAATTAATATTTAATTAATTAGTACTAATTAGTAAATAAATAAATTTGTAAAATAATTCCCTTTTTTCCTCAACGTTTACTGTGCCTATGCAAAAAAAAAAAAAAAAGTGGGGGGAATGCCAAACCCTTACCACTCCAGCACCCATACCTTTTCTTGTTTGGCTTTGATTTGTTAGTTTTTGACTTTATTTTTCTTCTCCTTTTTCTTCCACTTTTTCTTTTTTCACCTTGTGGCTATTATTTATAGATTTATTTTTATTTTTATTTGCCGGGTCCATTTTTTTTCCTTTTCTTCCATTTTTCTTTCCTTTTCTTTTTTTTTCTCTCTCTTCTTTCTTTTTTTTTTTTTTTTTTTTTTTTTTTTTTTTTTTTTTTTTTTTTTTTTTTTTTTTTTTTTTTTTTTTTTTTTTTTTTT